>OY740783.1:117142436-117404964 GCA_963514005.1 Raja brachyura | reverse complement strand
CAAAAGCAAAACTCAACAGCCCTAGTAATATCTTGCTAAACTTCCCCTCCAGTGCATTTATTCATCAGTGTTACTTCCTCTACTGGACTTTATCTTGCACTAAACATCATTCGCTTTATCACGTGGATGGCTCAATTGTAATCATGTGTCGACTTTCCGCTGACTTGTTAGCACGCAACAAAAGTTGTTCACTCTACCTCGGCACGTGTGACAATAAACTAAACCAGCATTTAGTAATGTAAACTAGCATTTTTTGGTGCATTGGCACAGAATGATATCCTCAATCAGCAAATGACTGGCCGCAGATACCGAGCTTTGCAAGCCAAGCATTTTCCATCCTTGAAATAACAAATGGAAGGAAACTCTGCTGAAAAGTCACAGGCAGAAGTTCACAGTGCCCTGGTGTCTGGTGATGTGCTGTCCTAGCACTTGGAGCTGCCTCGTCAGTAACTTGTACATATTGCATCTCATAAGCCGATCTTCACAAGGCAAGACGGCTGGTGAGAAATGTTTTGCAGATTGGGGAAGCTGCCTTCATTACTCCTTATACACCCACAGCTGTGCAGCCAAGTACCATCCTATCAACAACTAGAGAGTGGTCCTGAGCTACCATCTACTTCATTGGAGACCCTCGGACTATCTTTATTCGGACTTGACCTTGCACTATACTCTATTCTCTTTATGCTGTATCTGTACACTGTGGATGACTCGATTGTCTTTTCGCTGACTGGATAGCTCGCAACAAAATGATTTTCACTGTACCTCAGTACACGTGACAATAATAAACTAAACTAAATCGACAAATTTACTGTCAGATGCACAAGTACGGAACTCATAGCTAATGCTGTAGGGAAAGTTGCTGTCTCTACCAATGGTAATAAAAATGCAATAGTAGGTCATGTTTTAATATAAATGTAACCCTTAATGCATTGGGAAGTTTATGCCTCGCAGGGTATAGCAATTTATGAGAAGGAGTGAGCAGGAAGGAACTTCCAGATGCTGGTGTACTTCGAAGATAGGCACAAAAGTCTGGAGTAACAGCGGGACAGGCAGCATCTCTGGAGAAAAGGAATAGGTGACGTTTCGGGTCGAGACCCTTCTTCAGAGTGAGAGCCAGGGGAGAGGGAAACTAAAGGTATGAAAAGGTACAAAAAACAAATGTCTGAAGAAGGGTTCTGATCCCGAAACGTCACCTATTCCTTTTCTCCAGAGATGCTGCCTGACCCGCTGAGTTACTCCAACATTATGTGTCTATCTTCAATTGCGATAAGATCTGTCGGAGATTGTCATACGGCATAAGTATGATATTTTCACGAAAGTTGAAACATCAACTTTCTGCAACTTCAATATCAACTCTCTGCAGCTTCTCTTGAGCAGAGCAGTTCTCAAAGCTAGCTTTGATTTCCCAGATTAACACTGACAATCCCAACTTGGATTCAGAATCCCTCGCTGGACTCCATGTGATTTGCATCTGATGCACCTGCTGGATATCCTGGCGGATCTGACGCCCAACACACAACAGAGGTGGAGCGTCAAGAGAGTAGGGGGACCCGCACTGCCGAGACCTACCCGGCGGGGCTCCGTCGAGATTGAAGGGGGACCCGAGGGTGGGGGTGGTGGGGGGTTAGGTTTGCAGGAGATAGGACTGTTCGATTAACTTTTGTGTCTTTGTTGGGGTCAGAAACATGGCGACACTTGTGTACTGTCTAAGTGAGGTCTGATATATAACTTTACCAGGTTGTATGCAAAACAAAGCATTTCACTGTACCTCGATACGTGTGACAATAAAATATCATTGAACTCCACTGGAATTTGGCCTAAATTATCATGCCTATGTCTGGGGTTGGGTTTCAACTCACTATACTCACTTCCTGCTCTGAGATAGGAAAAGCATCAGCTGATTTGCAGACTATTACTCAAAGACGTAGAGTAAATAAGGAAGAAGGTACCCACTGGCGGGTGGGTTGGTGACGAATGGACTAACAAAAATATCTTGAACACAAACTGGAAACAGAGGGAGCAGATTCAGTCATGATCTTTAGAAGGGAAATAATTGAAGGGTCAGGCACGAAGGGGGTTATTAATGATCACGCCAATACCAGCAATGAATTTTCCATAGATAGACGCAAAATGCTGGAGTTAAACCCCTGTCTCACGGTGCGAGTCCACCCACGAGTGATCCCCAGTTAAAAACAAATCAAACTCGTGGTAATCAGGTGGAATTAACATAGTGGGAACGTCGGAACTCGTGGACATAACTTAGCGACTCGTAACGCGAACGGCAGGTACTCGGGAAACGTGTTAAGTCGTGAAAAATTTTCAACATGTTGAAAGATTTCCACGAATCAAATATACTCTTGAAGGAAAATGTTGATACTTTTAAACTAGTTGTAATACCGACGTGGCCCTTGAGTTTACCATGGTGACTCGTGAGTTTACCGTAAGTTTGGCCTGAGTGCCAGAAGTGACATGTTGAAGATTAGTCAGATCTTAATGGAAAATTTTACAGTGATCTAACAATTCATTTTCAGTGAGTAATGCCTTTCAATGATTGATGCAGGACCTTGAACAAATGCAGTTCAAATGGTCACCCGTTGCCTTAGCACAGCATGGCTTTTAGTATTACTAACTCCAAGGGAAGGGTACGGGTCAGTTAGTGATGCAGCTCAATCAAACCAAACATTCAATGCAGGACAATGTTAAGTTGATGCAGCTTCATTGAGTTGTCCTGGTTTTCTTTGGAAAGCGAGTTAAGCCTTTCTCAGATGCAATCTTAATGTGGTTCATCTCAAGTTAAAGAGGCAAATGCAACAAGTTTGAGCAATTTTGGAAGGATTGTTTCTTGAAACAAACTGCTCTAAAAGTGTGAAGGAAGGAATTGCAGATACTAGTTTAAACCAAAGATAGACACAAAATGATGGACTAACTCAGCTGGTCAGGCAGCATCTCTGGAGAAAAGAAATAGGTCATGTTTCGGGTCGAGATTGTTCTTCAGGCTGGGTCTTAGCCTGAAGAAGGGTCCCGTCCCGAAACGTCGCCTACTCCCTTTCTCAAGAGATTTTGCCTGGCCCGTGGAGTTACTCGAGCATTTTGTGTCTATCATTGGTTTAAACTAGCATCTGCAATTCCTTCCTTCCAAACTTCCTTCAAACGTCACGGATTCCTTTTCTCCAGAAATGTTGCGTGACCCATTGAGTTAATTCGGCAGCTGGACAGAGAAAACAAAGGAGAGTAAAAGAAGGTTCGCCAAGTCTGCCTGTCAGGAATGTTCCCCTGATGCTGAAGACACCTGTGGGAATCTCACCTTGGCCTTTGGAATAGAGCGACCAACAATATTTCCAGATTTCCAAGGGCAGGTCACTTCCCTTGTTTATGTGCCTTTCACATTACTGCTTCAGAGGTTTGTTGCGTTATGTGAGGGGGGGGGGGGGGGGGGGGGGGGCGTGAACGCATTCCTGTTTGAATAAGTCTAGGAAGGATCTGCAGATGGTGGTTTACACCAAAGACAGGCACAAAAAGCTGGAGTAGCTCAGCGGGTCATGCAGCATCGTTGAAAAAAACAACCTGAAGTGTCACCTATTACTTTTCTCTGGAGATGCCATCTGACCCGCTGAGTTACTCCAGCTTTTTGTGTCCATCTCTTGTTTGAATAAGATAATTTGAAAATGAAATGATCCACACCAAGTCTTCAAAATAAATAGCCTTTATGTGAAAAATAAACCAATTGCAAAACTTTGCCAACACGAAGGGGAATATCCTTCGGGGTTTTTCGCTACCATCCGCAGTCACGGATAAAACAGTGCAGGATATGATAATGTGGCCAATGATACAGGTGTGAGGCGAGATCCCCGAAATACAGACTGTCGAGCGATGAATAAACAGGGGTGAGAAATGTATTAACCGTCAGCCTAGATATTGAAAAATCCCAAAACTCGGGTTAAGTGAGTTTAAAAAAGTACATTGGACAAGAAACCTTTACAAATAGCGAAGCTTCGCGTATGGCAGCGCACACACCTGGTGAAAATGTCTCAAAGGGCGGAAACAGGCCCTTCGGCCCACTGAACCAGCCGTCAAACACTCATTTACCTCAAACACATTTCTGCCCGCATTCACATCAATTTCCCACCTGAGCCCCATTCGACACATCAGGGAAGGTGACAGTCCTTCAGGTGTTTTTGCCATTCATTTCTCATCGAGTCATGGTTCATACAACACAGCAGGTGTTGCGGGGAACATTCATACAACAAAGTAGCGTGTGGGGAGCGAAGGGGAGCACTTGGGGGAAACTCCATAAAATAGTACCGGAGGTTAGAATCGAACCCGGGTCCCTGGAGCAGTGACACACGCTGCTCAAGTGAACGTATAATGAAATGAGTGAGGACAGACAATAATCAGATTAATTGAACTCATCAAAGGGCGTAGATTTAACGTGAGCAGCAGGCGGAATAGAGGGTATCTGATGATTTTTTTTCTCAACCCAGTAAGTAACGTAGTCGTAATCTGAGAACGCGACGGAGGCAGGTTTACAAAGTATATGGGCCAGAACTCGAATAACGGTCAGGAAGGCTATGGTTGGAATGGACATGCTGGGCGGAGGAGCCTGTTTCTGTGTTGTATGAACCCATGACTCGATAAGAAATGAGTGGCAAAAACACTTGCAGGATTGTGAAATGATGAACATGGATGACTTTTAATGGAAAGTCCACACATACAGATAGAAAGCCAAGAGGATCTTCATATCTACACTCAGATGGACTGGCAGATGGAGGAGATAGGAGTTGGGGAAAGAGAGGAATAGCCCAAGAGAAATACAGGGAAAGGGATATTGGAAAAGACAGATACTGGAATCTTGAAACGCGTGTTTAAACATTTAAAAGGTATAAACACATAGCAAAAAGGTGCAGGAGTAGGCCATTCGGCCCTTCGAGCCAGCATTGCCATTCAATATGATTATGGCTGATCATCCACAATCAGTACCCCGTTTCTGCTTTCTCCCCATATCCCTTGATTCCGTAACCCTAAGAAATTTAAACATGGGAGGCTTTTTATAGTGTAAAAAACTGCATGACATCATTTTTACCATGTGATGATATTTCCACACGGCTCAAGAGTAGCTCGGGAGAGGAACTTGGTACATCGCAGAAATGAGAAGTAAACGGCAAACTTAGACATACACGTGGGAACTCGTTTAAACTCGTGAACATAAACTTGGAATCTCGTAGAAAACCACGAGTTTGATTTTTTCTTTCACTCGGGATCACTCGTGGGTGGACTTGCACCGTGAGACAGGGCTATAACACAACGGGTCAGGCAGGCAGCATCCCTAGAGAAAAAGGATAGGTGACGTGTTGGATCGGGGCCCTTCTACATAATAGAAACATAGAAACATAGAAATTAGGTGCAGGAGTAGGCCATTCGGCCCTTCGAGCCTGCACCGCCATTCAATATGATCATGGCTGATCATCCAACTCAGTATCCCGTACCTGCCTTCTCTCCATACCCTCTGATCCCCTTAGCCACAAGGGCCATATCTAACTCCCTCTTAAATATAGTAATGTTGAGTAATGGATTAGCCCAGGGGTGGGAATCCTTTTCATGTTGGAATGCTGCATTGTTAGCTGTAATCTAATTGGGCCGCATCCAAGAAACTTCAATTAGATATACTTCAAAATGTACATTATTTTGTAAAAATCTAACTACTATGTATTAACTTCAAGAAAATGAAAAAAATGGTTAATTCTAAAGTTGACTAACCTTTTAATGACTTTGTTGTGACTGTTTTTGTGGGAAAGCATTTGAATATGTGGTTGCAACATGAGGTACGCAGTTTCAGCTGATCTTCTAGATGGGTATCCGTCATTTGTAACCTTAAGGGCGTCTTGATTTGGGTTAGGTACGAGAATGTAGATCACAGCAATAAGCGGTTGAAAAGCAAGAAAGCATTTTTCGTACGGGAAGGATTATTTTGTTGAATCTTCTTTTACTCTTTGGAATTTTAAATACATTCATTATTAGATTAAAGTAAAAATAATAAAAGACGACCAAAAACATACTGATAAAAATAAAAGGATTTGTTCTACAAAATTTGGATTCATTCAAAAGGCCGCACTTAATGGCCTAGAAGGCTGCATGCGGCCTTAAGACCACAGGTTCCCCACCCCTGGATCAGCCCAATGCTGCTTCATTATATGTAGAGTGATCAAGTTGCTGATTAAGAAACTGTAGTGGTTATGTGGTTTAAAGTTATTTTTACAGAGTACATTTGTCAACTGCTTGTGCTATTGCACATAGATTGAAGATCATGTGAATGGACGTTGATCGAAAGGGAATGGAATTATTAGATCAGAGCATGAGCCCTTTGGCCCACAATGTCCCAGCCAAACATACTAGTGAGATTAAACGAGAACTTACCAGTTCGAAGTTTGATCTTTATTTTATGAGGAGTTACGATGAGGGATTACGTGAAGAAGACCCCGCCTGGCGCTGGAACGGCATACTTCAAAGCAGCGGCATGAAAAACACAGAAACCAATAGCCGAAGTAAAATAGTAAGGCTCAAAATAGACTAGAACTACCAGATGATCATTTACATTATGAGGGTTGGGAGTGGAGGGCACGTAATCCCTCATCGTAACTCCTCATAAAATAAAGATCAAACTTCGAACTGGTAAGTTCTCGTTTAATCTCACTATTTTACTTCGGAGTCACGTGAGTGACTACGTGAAGATTTTGAAGCTCTGTGTTTTTCATGTCGTAAACTCATTTCATACGACTCTCTGTTTAGTCAAAACAGTAGTGAGTAAATAGTATTTTTAGGACATTGTTACAATTTATGTAATAAGTCCTTTAATCATAAAAAGAACAACTTTTTAATAATAACCCCTCTACCTTAGGGGAAAATTACAAAATAAATTGATAAATGTTGTCAATGGTAACATAAATCGATAATATAAATCGATAATATAAAACAAAGCAAGCATTAAAGAGAACCCATTACTGTGTGTCTAAATCCTGGCACTGTGATAACAGGTTTATTCTAGAACTTTGAAAATCTCTTCTCTAGACCACCCTGCGGCCTCTAAAATTTTATCGAGTGGCACGTCCTGTACCTTTGCCACGGACGTAGCTGCCGCCCTAGTGAAGTGAGATTTAAACATCAGTGTCTATTCTTGCTAGACACAAACCATCCAGAAATGGTTTGAACTGAACCTTTTGTATGTGGCTTTTTGTGTGTTATTAATAACGCTTTCTCAGAACCTCTGAGATTTTGGTTACCTCAATGTACTGAGTTAAATGCTTAACCACACACATTGTTTCATCAATAGGATATGCTTTAAACATTACCTTCATTCCAGTTCTTCCTGGTCTGCTTTGTTTGATCAAGTCATAAACATAAAACATAATGTTATCTGCAGTCACATGCATGCAATCCAACCGTACAACTGCAAAGCTTGTACTCTTTTTGAGCTGATACCAATGCCATTAACTTTACCACCTTGAATGTTAATTTCTGCAAAGACATTGAATTAATTGGAGTCCATTGTTTAAACAAAGTGAGAACAATGCTAACATCCCAAATTCCTGTATATATGGGCTTGGGATGATTTTATTGAAATTCCTTTCATGAGTCGGGATACTAATGGGTGAGACCCAATGAATCTTGATCTGAAATTTGTCCTAAATAGGATGACAATGCACTACGAGCACAATTAATGGCACTATACTCAAATGCTCATCAAGTGTAACCCAGCAAGGAACTGTAATACATTTGAAATGTTTGCAGTATGATAAGATATCTTTGACTGTGTACACTTCCCATTTCCTTATATGCGACTTATATTGTTTTAGTGCTATTCCTCCAAGCTGCAACTATAACATCCATGGTCCTGTCCGACAGTACAACTCTTGCAATGGTCTGGTCAGAACCTGCAGATTAACAAATACATATGTGTTGAAGAAGGGTCTCGACCCGAAACGTCGCCCATCTCCCTCACTCCCCAGATGCCGCTGCACCCGCTGAGCCTCTCCAGCTCTTTGTGTAACTAACAAATACATATGATCATGCAATGGATGAATTCCTTTTGTTACTGGTTGTGTCAACAGATTGTCGCAACTGGGAATTGTCATACATGGTTCAATAATCATATTAGCATCAATGGGAATCATGACTGCGTGGGCCAATCTGACACCACCAAAAATTGCATTCGACAGCGTCTTGCGCTTTTTATTGAGACATTGCCCAATGAGACAGAATGGGGAAAATCATAAAATAACAAATTCCCCAGTGTAGCGAGAAACATCCACCGCTACTGCCGCTGGATCGTGTTCCCCAAGACCCGTATTTGGGCAATTGGTGATTCAATCTAGATGCAAACAGATCAATGTCCGGCACTCCATAGCGACTGACAATATTTTGAAATTTTGTGGATTAACATCCATTCTGTATTGTCTTCAAATATTTGTGATCTTTATCTGTCACAACATTGTCTCTCCCCGAGAGATAAATAGCTGAAAGCCAAATATTTTTTGCCATACACCATTGACACATCTGGTTCACCAGATGATCACATGATATTGATCTAACACCACCCATGTGATTAATATATGCCACAGCTGTGGTATAATCTATTTGTACTTGGACATGCAAATCCTTTAATGAAGGGCAATAAGCTTTTAATACATAAAATGCTACCAAGAGCTCCAAATAATTAATACCATATGTTTGGAACAATAAATCCTCTTGGACAGCCCATCTGCCTCTACAGCTGGTCTCATTATCCGTACCCCCCCCCCCCCCCCCCATCCGAGAGAACTTCGTCATTTTGCAAAAACACTACTGGCTGATGAACTAAAAGTTCTAAGCAGCTTATGGAACATTCTCAATCCATCAATGTAATCCTGATAAAACTTCCTTAGGCAATTGCATTGGCCTATCAAATGGCTTGCTCGCTGAATAAGCGCTTGAGTTTTTGCCCTTTGAAGATTTTGGTAATGTAGACGACCAAACTCTACTGTCTGGAAATGCTGCTGCCAATTTACCAATAATTTTGGCAACCTCTCGGATGGAGGGATAAGGTTCGTAAATCAAGTCTTGACACACATTTGTCAAATCCAACACTTATCCATTGGTAAAGTTACCAACCTGGTAACTGAGTTAATCTCAAACCCCAGATATTCAATGGTTTGGGATTGCTGTAACTTAGATTTGTTGGATGGATCAGGAACCCAACTTCTCAAACAACTTGTAGGTACTGAGACTAATTTTCCACCTGGCTCCTGATTAGCATTGACAATTAAATGTCATCTAGATAAGCCATAACGATGTACTTTTGTGCCTAAGGCAGTGCAAATGCTGGCTTAATCCTTAAAGGCAAAGCTTGTAGTACCACAAACTGTCTCATCCATAACTTTAATTACCTATGAAATTATGGTGAATTGGGACCGAAAAATGCATCTCTTCAATTTATTGCAGCCATAACCACCTGTTGATACCTGCTGTATAGCAGTGTTGAATGTGTCCATTTAAAAAATTTTTACTGGACAATATATTTAATTGTGTGAGATCTAACATGATTGTACAACCCCATCTTCTATGGCCTGGGGAAAATATTTGATACAATTGTTATGGATCCTTTCCTGTTTCTCAATACCTCCTTCCTCACACAAATTCTCACGTCTTTGTCAATTTGAATTATTCCAAGACTATAACATGAAGAATGATCAGGTTATTGTGTCCCAATGGATCCATACCTCTTCATTATCAACATTTGGAGTCTACCACCAATCTGAGGTTCATCCAAACATCCTTCTTAAATAGGATTAAGTTTTGTACCTCCCCAACTGTTTGACGAAATTACCTCCTTACCCAAAAATGTGGGTGTACATTCGTTATTTTATTAATATATGGTCCCTAGATAAGGGACGTATCAGATTTAAACTGATAAGAACAGATACCATGCTTAATCTTAGCCAAAAAGCCGAGAAACGATTTGCTGGCTGGAAATTCTTCCTTATCATACTCCTACCTCGGCTCAAATCAAATCCCTTTTCCATATGACCAGCCTACTGGCCAACTAAAGGGTTTCATAAGACCAACAGTTTCTTCCCCTTCATCCATACTCCGAATCAATAACCAGGAGTTTGAACATTGCTTGTCCTGTAAATCTTTGGATGTGAAAGAGGCCGAATGGCAATCTTTTATTATATAATTTAACTCAAATAAGTTTGCAGAATAAACCTAACATATTTTGTTTCATTCTGAACTTTAGTCATTCCACAACTTCCCAGCTTGTCTTAAAAGACAGTGATGCCAATTAGTTTGAGGATTCTTTTAATCGTAATTCCTGCGCCCGCAAAATTGCTGACATTGGCGCCCAAAACCCGGATTTACCAGGTACCTTCTTAAAGGTGTTTTAGAATGCTTCATGCATTAAATTCTGTATAATTCCAATTTTAGTATATGTGCTGCCGAAGCGAGCACATGTTTAAATGCAAATCTGCTGTTTCAACCATAACAGCTTCTTGAGGCAGGTGAGAGACCATATAATTAACATTGGCCGCCAGGTTCCTTCCATGGCCTCACCGCCTCCACCAGGTATAGTAACTTTGTGCCCTTCAGACACACCTGGATTTGCATTGTGGTGGGTACTTCTGACCACAAACACCACTTTCAGGGTCTGTCACATACAGCCCTGGTACTCCTGAAACTCGTTCAAGGAGACTTCCTCCAGTCCATACCCAGGCACTGGGGTTTCAAATTCCCAATTCGAATTGGCACCATATTCACGATATGGAACCCCCTCAGGGGCTGCCTGGGAATATTTTGGGTACTTAGACCCTTGGTTGATATAATTTGGAGAATTTCCTCCATTAGATCCATACTTAGCCAATTTTAGGCTTACCTTACAGGATCTTTTAGAAACCTCAGGCCTTTCAAGCCTCTTTTACTTTTAGGCACTGGGTTTTCAAGTGTTGTTTGTGGAGCAACTAAAGGCTCCCTAACGGGTATTTCAATCGGCCACCGGTATCGGAACCGGCTCCGCAATAGTCTGCTGTCCCGACTTTTTACACCCCGGGACGCACGTTTTACCCGCGATTTTCTTTTTAAAACATTTTATTTTTATTTAAACTCCTGCTGGTTTCCTACCAGCCTACGGAGTTTTAAGAAAAACGCCCTGGAAGTAAAATAATTTTACTTACCTGCGGGCCGTTTCCTTACCGCTGTGCTGGAGCTGCGCTCTGCAGCTCTTCCTTTGCCGATAGCGTCGACGTAATGCCGTTCCAGCGCCAGGCGGGGTCTTCTTCACGTAGTCACTCACGTGACTCCGAAGTAAAATACCAAGTTAAGCAAACCTCTCATGCCAGCTCGTGAACCGTATCTCTCCATTCCCTGCATATCCATGTGTCTATCATTGGTCTTCATTGGTCAGGACACTTGAGTATAAGTCAAGAAGTCATGCCGCAGCTTAATAGGACGGTGGTTAGGCCACATTTAGAACATTGACGATGGCAGCCTCACCAATAGTCTGTCTGTCTTTTTGTCTTTTTTTTGTTAATTTTAGTGTGTTTTGAAAGTTTGTGTTAATATTCTGGGTTTTTTTATGTGGGGGGTGGGCGGGGTTTTCGGGGGAAGCTTTTTTATCAATCCCTTACCTTGCCGGAGATCCGGTTCTTTTCCGGATCGTATCTCCGGTCGCTCTGCGGCCTAACATCATGGAGCTGGCGGCCTTACTCAGGACTGACTTTCAGCCCCACCGCAGGGGCGTGGGCTTACCATCGGATCCGATTCCTTGTCTGGGATCGATGCTCCAACCGTGGCCTGCGGACTTTAACATCAAGGGCTCGCAGTCTAGGGTTGGACCGTAGATGTCGGGAGCTGCAACGACGCAGAAGGGTCGACCGGCCCCGACTGGCCCCGACCCGGGGTCCGATCGATCGGCGCGGGGGAGCTGAGATCCCCCTGATGCAGGAGCTTGGTCGCCCCGACAAGGTGGGCCTGAATGCCGCCGGCTACGGGAATCAAGATTGTCCCGTCAACGGAAGGCTCGAGGCCCCCAACAAAGAAGGGAAGAGATTGAACTTTCTTTCGCCTTTCATCACAGTGAGGAATGTGGAGGAGTCATTGTGGTGGATGTTTATGTTAAAATGTATTTTGTGTGTTCTGTTGCTTTTTATTAGTGTGACTGTATGGCAAATCAAATACCTCGTATGTTGCAAAACATACTTAGCTAATAAAGTAAGTATGAGTGTCACCCCATGACTTCTTAAGGGGTTGGACAAGCTAGATGCTGGAAGATTGTTCCCGATGTTGGGGGAGTCCAGAACAAGGGGTCACAGTCTAAGGATAAGGGGGAATTCCTTTAGGACCGAGATGAGGAAAACATTCTTTACACAGAGAGTGGTGAGTCTCTGGAATTCTCTGCCACAGAAGGTAGTTGAGGCCAGTTCATTGGCTATATTTAAGAGGGCGTTAGATGTGGCATTTGTGGCTAAAGGGATCAGGGGGTATGGAGAGAAGGCAGGTACGGGATACTGAGTTGGATGATCAGCCATGATCACATTGAATGGCGGTGCAGGCTCGAAGGGCCGAATGGCCTACTCCTACACCTATTTTTCTATGTTTCTATGACTTCAAGGATACGGAGGCATTGGAAAGGTTATTGAGGGGGTTCACGAGAATGATTATGGGGTATTATGAGGAAAGGTTGGATGGACTTGGATTGTTTTCTCTAGAATGCCAGAGGTTGCAGGGAGACCTGATAAAACTATGTAAAATTACGAGAGGCATCAATACGGTAGACAGTCAGGTCCTTTTTCCCAGGATGGAAAAATCAAATACTAGAGGGCATAGCTTTAAAGTGAGAGGGGCAAAGTTGAAAGGAGATGTACAGGGCAAGTTTTTACACAGAGGGTGGCGAGTGCCTGGAATGTACTGCTGGTGATGGTGATGGAGGCAGAGTCGATGGTGGCGTTTAAGAGACTTTCAGATAGGCATGTGGATATACAGGGAGGATATGGATTTTCTGCAGGCAGATAACAGTTGGTATCGTTGGACACAGACATTGTGGGCCGAAGGGCCTGTTCCCGTGCTGTACTGTTTAATGTTCTATGTTCTAGTCCGACCACTTCTTTGGCTGAGCTTTGACTTTGGGTGACTCTCTTTTGTCTCCTGTCTGGTATTACCCTTGCCACTAATTAAAAAAATATTGACCCTTCATCCATAGATATTTGGAAGCTGCCCATGCAGGATACAGCAGCACTGTTATATGGTAACATTCTGGTCGCGTTGGCATACTCTCAGCCAGAATTCTGGACCACCATGGTCCAGAGACATTAGTTCAAATCCCACAGTGGGCAGCTGAAGAACCAAAATCCAATTTTGGTTTAGAAGGATTTGAGGAAGAAACATTTAACACAGATGTTGGTGGAATCTGGAAAGCACTATCAGAGAGGCATTCTCAACACATTTAGGAGGCGTATAGATGAGCACTAGAAACCCCAAACTATGGGAGATTACAGGCAAAATGCTGGGAAGTAGGTTTAGTAGAGATTGGTACTTCATGGCTACATTGTGGACCAAAAGGCCTGTTTAGCATGCAGTATGAATCTATGACTTTAAATCTAGAATTTTAAGGCTAGTTACTGTACATGTAAACCAGTCTGGTTCAATAATGACCTTGAAGAATAACTCTACAAAACTCTACCTGGTCTTGCTTTGTTATGACTCTATTAATGTCGGTAAAGGTGGGTAGGATAGGAAAGGTTTAGAGGGATATGGGCCCAAAGCAGGCAGGTGGGACTAGTGTAGATGGGGCATCTAGGTGGGCCTGGGCAAGTTGGGCTAAAGGGCCTATTTAGTTTAGTTTAGTTTAGTTTAGTTTAGAGATACAGTGTGGAAACAGGCCCTTTCGGCCTACCGGGTCCGCGCTGACCAGCGATCCCCGCACATTAACACTATCCTATACCCACTGGGGACAGTTTTTACATTTACAAAGCCAATTAATCTATATACCTATACGTCTTTGGGGTGTGGGAGGAAACCAAGGATCTCGGAGAAAACCCACGGGGAGAACGTACAAACTCCGTACAGGCAGCACCTGTAGTCGGGATCGAACTCGGGTCTCTGGCGCTGCATTCGCTGTAAGGCAGCAACTCTACTGCTGCTGCCATCGTGCTGTCCTGGCACTGTGGAAGAAGTTCTAAACTTATTGTGATGCAAGGAACTGCAGATGCTGGCTAGTCCGATGAAGGGTCCCAACCTGAAACATCACCTATCAATGTTCTCCATGGATGGGCCTGACCCGCTGAGTTACTCCAGCACTTTGTGTTCTTCTAAATTTATTGAGTTCTGTTTTTGGGAAAAATTGTCTTTGTGCCCAAACAATCTTTTCCCCCCTCTGCCTAGCTGATTGTTGAACTGAGCTATGGACCGATTTGATTGAATTCAGTAACCATATCTTCCTGACCACCACGCAAGGCTGCGCTAACACCCGCTAACACACGCCAAGACTACACTCACTTCCAGTGGATTTAGTGATGTAAACATACTGCAAAATATCAGGCTGATCTCTGCATTGATGGAACCTTGTATGGGTAAATTGCCACATGAAGGTGGCTTTTAGTTTAGGGGTACAGCACGGAAGCAGGCCCTTTGGCCCATCGGGTCCACGCCAACCATCGATCACATGTTCAAATTAATTCAATGTTACCCCATTCCCTACAAAGTAGGGACAATTAACCGAGGCCAATTAACCTACAAACTTGCACGTCTTTGGGGTGTGGGAGGAAACGCAGCACCCGAGGAAACCCACGCAGTCACAGAGAGAATGTGCAAACTGCACACAGACAATAATAATAATAATAATAATAATAATAATAATAATATCTTTTATTGTCATTGCAACTAGGTGCAACGAGATTTGGTATGCAGCTTCTATCCGATGTCATAACTTAAACAACTAATAAAATTTAGATACCCCGAGAAACATGGTTTATAAAAAAAAAGAACAGTAAAACAATCTAAAGTGCAAATATGTCTGTGGCGGGTCGATGTGACCAATACCTGAGGTCAGGATCGAACCCGGGTTTCTGGTGCCGTGAGGCAGCAGCTCTCCCAGATGCGCCACTGTGCCACCCAATTGTTGTTGGGGGGGAGAGAGAGTGGAGGTTAAGAAGCAAACTCCTCTTACAATAGCTGTGGTCAGGGCTTTGCTTCACAACCTGGATATGCTGCTGATTGATTTCAGAGTTCATCCTTGTGTATCAATGCTGTCAGTTCACTCCTGTTTCCATAGTCAAGCTGCACTTTACAACTACACATGATCTCAGCAAAGAGTTAGGTTCACGTGGTAACAAGCATTATTTTGGCACCTTTCCAAGGATATATCACTTTGACATTTTATGATGTCAAATTGCATTCAGAGAGTCTCTCGCTGTGGTATTTATGGACTATTCTCAGATTTGTACACCGGATCTCAAGCATAGAGAGTTGGCTCCCTATGAGAGAGCCTTGGGGGAACTTCCTCAGCAGACTGCACTCAGTTCAAGAACAACTGGAAAAGCCTGAACTATAACAATACCTCTTTAGGCCGCTCACAATGCATTTTACTTTGAACTCTACATCTGGCATTTGGAGCTTGAGTGTTCTCTAAAATGATATCACCCCAGCAGGTTTTGATCAATTGAAAGATACAGCATGGAAACAGGCTCTTCGGCCCACATGCACTAGTTCCATGTTCTTCCTCTTTCGCACCCACTCACTTCACACGAGGGGCAATTTACAGAATGCAATTAATCCACAAACCCGCATGTCTTTGGGAGGTGGGGGGAAGCTGGACCAACTGGAAGAACCCCACGCGGTCACAGTTTAAAGATACAGCATGGAAACTGAGTCCACGCCGACCATCGATCACCAGTTCACACCAGTTCTATGTTATCCAAATTTCTCATCCACTCCCCACACACTAGGAGAAGTTAACCTACCAGAAGCCAATTCACCTACACGCCCACATGTTTTTGGGATGAGGAAGGAAGCTGGAGAACCCGGAACAAACTGACGCAGTCACAGGGCAAATGTGCAAGCTCAGCACAGACAGCGCTTGAGGTCAGCTACGAACCCGGGGCTCAGGCACTGTGTGGCAGCAGCTCTACCAGCTACGTCACTGTGCCCTCCTTTTAGATAGTCACAGGGCCATACAGCACAGAAACAGCCCCTTCAGCCCATCTTGTCCATGCCAACCAAGCTGCCCCATCTACTTTTAGTCCGTGCTTGGTCCATATGCCTCTAAACATTTCCTGTCCAAATACGTGTCCAAATGTATTTTAAATGCTGTTATAGTACGTGCATCAATGACCTCTGGCAGCTTGTTCCATGCACCTAACACCCTTTGCGTGAAAAGGTTGCCCCTCAGATTCCTATTAAATCTTTCCCCCGTCACCTTAAACCTATGCCCTCTGGTTCATGATTCCCCTAGCCTGGGTAAAAGACTGTTTGTTTTAATTCAGAGCACTGAACATTGGTAAAGTTTGTGATGAATGGGAATATCTTTCTGCTGTCAACTTCCAGATCCAACCATGGTGAATCCTTTTTCACTCCCAGAAGTTTGATTCTGGCAACTCTACTCACTTAAGAGGGGTTTTCCAACAGGTCCAAAGGCAGTCAAGCAAACCTTAGCAAATGAAAGTGAGGACAATGCAAATAACATTGAACTTTTTATGACTTCTAACAAGTGATGCAGGTAAACACCTATTTTTTTTCTAGGTTCTATTTATTTCTAAAGGAGAAAATGCTAATACTTTTCTTGGCAAGTCTCGAAAAGACTGCTGCAGATAATTGCGTTACCTGAAAGTTTATTTATACGACATCTTTTTTTTTTCTGGTTGGCAAGTACGTGATAGTTAATGGTGATTGCTCCTTTATCATGGAACTGCAAGGGAACCTTACTGTGGAGAGATAGGTCAGGTCAGTCCAGAAGGACTGAGAGATGTACAAGTTCATGAGAGGAATAGATAGAGTAAATGCACAGGGTTTTTTACCCGGAATTGGGGAATCGAGAACCAGAGGGCATAGGTTTAAGGTGAAGGGGGAAAGATTGAATAAGAATCTGAGGGCCAACTTTTTTACACAACGGTGGTAAGAATGTGGAACGAGCTGCCGGAGGAGGTAGCTGTTTAGCTCTGTTTAGTTTAGTTTAGTTTAAGTTAGTTGAATGTGCCATGTACTAAGGTACAATGGAAAGCTTTTTTGTTGTGTGCTAACCAACAAAGACTACACATGCTTATAATCAAGCCTTCCACTGCGTACAGACACAGGATAAAGGGAGTAACGTTTAGGGCAAGATAAAGTCCAGTGAAGTATGAGGGTCTCCAATTAGGTATATTGTAGCTCAGGACTGCTCTCTAGTTGGTGATAGGATGATTCTGTGGCCTGATAACAACTGGGAAGAAACTGTCCCTGAATCTAGTGGTATGCGTTTTAAAACTTCTGTACCTCTTGTCTATGGGAGAGGGGAGAAGAGGGAGTGGCCAGGGTGAGACAGGTCCTTGACGTTGGTGGCCTTGCCGAGGCAGCGTGAAGTGTTGACGGAGTCAATGGAAGGGAGGTTGGAGAGGTCAAAACGGAAAGCCTTAACCCAAGTTATATCACCAAATTACCATAGCCTTCGGATCTTCTAGAGTTTAAAAGGATGAGAGATGGTAGTGTGAAACATTTCGAGAGAGATTGGAAAAATAAATGTTGAAAGGATGCTTCCTTGGAGAGTCCTGCCTCAAGATAGATTGTCCAGTTAGGAATGAGGTAGAACATTGAACATAGTAAAGTACAGCACAGGAACACACAGCAATAGAACCCGCCCTTCAGCCCACAATGTCTAAGCCGATCATGATGCCAAGACTAAACTTTTATCTGCCTGCACACAATCAATTTCCCTCGATTCCTATTCACATGAGTGTCAACGATCTTCTTAAATGCCACTATCGTATCTGCCCCAACCACCACTTTGACAGCATGTTCCTGGCACTCACCACCCTCTGGGTAAAAATACCTGCTCCACACATCTCTTTTAAACTTTCTCACCTTAAAGAAAAATCCCAACAGACCCCAGTGAGATTTGAACTCACAATAGGGTCTGAAGAAGGGTCTCGACCCGAAACATCGCCTATCTCCTTCGCTCCTTAGATGCTGCTGCACCCGCTGAGTTTCTCCAGCCTTTTGTGTACCCTTTGAACTCACTATCCCTGGTTTACAAGACCTGTGGTCTACCTGTGATCTAACACCTTTGCTATGGAGCCTCTGTGTAAATATCTGCCCTACAGATCTGCTTTAAAGTTTGTCACTTTCACCTTAAAATAATGCCCTCTAATCTTTGACATTTTCACCCCGGGAAAAAAGGTTCTGACTGTCTACCCTATTTACGCCACTTATAATTTTACAAACTTTTATCAGGTGTCCTCCCAACCGGTGTTCCAAAGAAAACAATCCAAGACTCTCCTTATAACTAATGCCCTCTTGTCCAGGCAGTGTTCTGGTAAACCACTTATGCACCCTCTGCAAAGACTCCACGTCCATGCTGTAATGGGGTGACGGAGATGAGTCAATCTGTTTTCTTAGAGGATTGTGCATAGAGTCATAGAGTTTATACAGTGTGGAAACAGGCCCTTCGGCCCAACCTCCCCACACCGGCCAATATGTCCCAGCTACGCTAGACCCACCAGCCTGTGTTTGCTCCATATCCCCCCAAACCTGTCCTATCCATGTCTAACTGTTTCTGAAACATTGGGATAGTCCCAGCCTCAACTACCTCCTCTGGCAGCTTTAGAGGAGGTAGTTGAGGCTGGGACTATCCCAACTACCCCAGGTAGACACAAAAAGCCGGAGTAACTCAGGCAGCATCTCTGGAGAAAAGGAGTAGGAATAGGAATAGGAATCATTTACTGTCACATGTGACGAGGCACAGTGAAATTATTTGCTTGCATACACAATGTATATGAATAGCAGCCACCTATGGCACTGACAAAGTTACAAAGCCGCCGCTCTTCCTATTTATTGTCCCCCATGTTTCGAGTCCAGACCCTTCTTCACACTACTGACATTTCTGGGCCTATTTCCCCACTGTCCTTCATATTTCCTATTTAGTTTTTAGTTTTTTAGATACAGCACGGAAACAGGCCCTTCGGCCCACCGAACCCGCACCGACCAGCGATCCCCGCACATTGACATTTACACCAAGCCCATTAACCTACCCACGTCATTGGAGCTTATACCATTTTCTTATTTGACCTATATGTTAAAACTTTCACAGTGTAAATATCAGCTGGATATTTAAAATCACGTTCATTTATTTATCGGTATTTTCTGGCATTCAGGTCAAGTCAAGTCAAGTCAAGTTTATTCGTCACATACACATACGGAATGTGCAGTGAAATGAAAAGTGGCCGTGCTCGCGGACTTTGTGCAAAAAACAAACAAACAAACAACCAACAAACTACAAACAGAATCACATGTTCTTTTTCATATTAAATATTGTGGGCGGTATTGTGGTACAGTAAAGTTGGTAATGTTAGTCCCTGGTGAGATAGGAGTTTACAGTCCGAATGGCCTCTGGGAAGAGACTCCTTCTCATCCTCTCCATTCTCACAGCATGGCAACGGAGGCGTTTGCCTGACCGTAGCAGCTGGAACAGTCCGTTGCAGGGGTGGAAGGGGTCTCCCATTATCTTATTGGCTCTGGAGTTGCACCTCCTGATGTATAGTTCCTGGGGCGGGTTACCGAGCGGAATATATTTTTTGTCCTTTTTTCTTCCCCTACTGCATAGTTGCATGAATTCTCGGGACTGTATTTGACGCTGGTGTATGTGAACTGTCTCCTCGTCCACCATCCCCACTCTCCAACCGGGCGCAGAGTTGGAACTTTTGATATCTGTTTGTCGTCCGGTCTTGTGTTTAGTTAAGTGAAACATGTCATTATTCATATCGAGACGCCATCTACTTCGGGAGCTTTCCGTTAACACCAAGCAGTCGAGGAGAATTGACTCCAATATCACAGAGACTGATGCATTTTAACGATGGGCCGTGCCAAAACAACAGTTGCCAATGTACGCGCGGCAGATGTCACATTGCGTGGGAAACGAGGTCTCCAGGGAGACAGACGCAAAGTGCTGGAGTAACTCTGCGGGACAGGCAGCATCTCTGGACATTTATAAAGCATTACATTTTGGAACACCAGGAACTACAGAAGCTGGTTTACGAAAAAATACAAAGTGCTGGAATAACTCAACGTGTCTGGCAGTATCTGTGGAGAACATGGACAGGTGATGTTTCGGGTGAAAGAAGGGTCTAAAGTTTGAAGAAGCGTCCAGACCCGAAACGTCACCTATCCAAGTTCTCCGGAGGTGACTAATCTTCAACATTTCACTTCTGGCACTCAGGCCAAACCCACGGTCGACTCAAGAGTCACTACGGTAAACTCACGGGCCACTACGTTCTTACAACGAGTTTAAATGTTTCAAATTTTAACTTCAAGAGTAAATTTGACCCGTGGAAATCTTTAAACATGTTTAAAGTTTTTCAAGAGTTAACAGGTTTCGCGGGTACCTGCCGTTAGCGCCACGAGTCGCTAAGTTGCGTCCACGAGTTCCGACGTTCCCGCTATGTTAATTGTACGTGATTACCACGAGTTTAATTTGTTTTAAACTCGGGGTCACACGTGGGTCGACTCGCACCGTGAGACGGGTTTAACCTCAACATTTTCCTCAACAGCTCTGCGCGGTTGCAACTTCTGCATTTCCAATCATTTCACTGCGTAGTTCCTTCCAAATTCTTTATTAGATTTATTAATAGCTTGCTGCTAAGTTTCTGATATGTTCAGTAAGAAAATCAACTCCACGTCTGCCCATAAGAACATTTTTTTTTAATCGTATCAGGAGTAGGTCATTCAGCCCAGCGAACCTTCTCTGCTGTTCCACCAAGATTGTGACCAATCTTCCCATTCATCACTATTTTCCTGTCCTGCTTTCAGATTCCTCCAACATGAGGGGGAGGCACGGTGGTGTAGCGGTAGAGTTGCTGCATTATAGCACCAGAGACCCAGGTTCGATCCTGACCATGGGTGCTGTCTGTATGGTGTTTGTATGTTCTTCCTATGACCACATGGGTTTTCTCAGGGTGCTCCAGTTTCCTCCCACACTCCAAAGACAATATTGTAAATTTCCCCTAGCTGTTTAGGATAATTCTAGTGTATGGGGTGATTGGATAGTTTAGGATAGTGCTAGTGTTTGGGATGCTTGTTGGTCGGCATGGACTCGGCCCACCGGGAGGAAACTGGAGCACCCTGAGAAAACCCATGTGGTCATAGGAAGAACATACAAACACCATACAGACAGCACCCATGGTCAGGATCGAACCTGGAGAATTACAGTAATAGCTGTTCGTAGGTACTCGGGGCTCTCGTGGACATTTTTCACAGTGCTGAAAAAAATTCACGAGTTACCGCGTTTCCCGAGTTCCTGCCATTAGCATTACGAGCCGCTACGAGACGTCCACGACCTCCGACTTGAATTACCTCGTACAGTGGGACAGACCCTTTACAGTGCTAAAGACCCTAGGTTCTATCCTGACTACAGGTGCTGTCTGTACAGAGTTTGCATGTTCTGTGACTGTGGATTTTCTCCGAGTAATCCAGTTTTATCCCACATTCCAAGGTCTTCTGTAATTTGTCCCTAGTGTGTCAGATAGAACTACTGTATAGGTGATTGCAGGTTGGCGTGGACTCGGTGGGCCAAAGGGCCTGCTTCCACGCTGCATCTCTAAACTAAACAGAGACGCTCAAGAGTTCATGTATCCATGTTCTCCTGAGATGCTGCCTGACCTGTTCAGTTACTCCAGAACTTTGTGTCCTTGTGTGTATTAACCAGCATCTGCAATTCCTTGTAACTACATCTTATAAAATGCCAGTTCAGCCACATTCAGAGTATGATGTCCAGCTCTGGGTATCGTACTTTCAGAGCGGTCTGAAGGTTTTGCAGAGGGTGCAGAATAGATTTACCAAGATGATTCCACTTCAATAAAACAAGTACACTTGGTTTTGTGGATAGTCTGGAGGAGCTAGGATTGGTCCCGGTGGAATGGGTGTTTAGCGGAGATCAGATGGATGTATTTAAATCATGAATGGACCAGGTAGGGAGAAAGTGTTCTTATTGGCAACAAGGTTTAAAGTTTGGTTTAGTTTATTTTATTGTCACGTGTACCGATGTACAGTGAAAAGATTTTTTGTTATGTGCTATCCAGTCAGCGGGAAGACTATTCATAATTACAGCCAGGCCATCCACATTGTATAGATGGAGGATAAAGGGAATAACGTTAAGTGCAAGATAAAATCCAGGAAAGTGTGGAGAAAAGAACTGTAGATGCTGGTTTTCACCAAACACAGACTCAAAATGCTTGAGTAACTTAATGGGTCAGGCAGCATCTCTGGAGCATCTCTGGAGAAAAGGAAAAGGTAACATTTATGGACAATGTTATGTCTTAGTTTCATGACAGTTCCATGACAGTCTGAAGTAGGGTCTCAACCCGAAATTGCACCTATTCCTTTTCTGCCTGTCCTGCTGAGTTATTCCAGCATTTTGTGTCTATCTTCAAAGTCCAGCGATGTCCAATTAGTCTGAGGGTCTCCAATGAGGTAGGTTGTAGGGCAGGACTGCTCTCTAGTTGGTGTTAAGGTGGTAGAGTTTCCTGGGAAGAAACAATCCATCTGGAGGTAAGCGTTTTAACAAACACCTCCAGAGTCATTTACGTAGAAAGAGGGAGATTGCTGGTGGAGAGGAGAGTATTTCAAGATAAGTTGTAGAGATTCACGTGTGTGCTCAACCAGGAGCTTTGGAAGTAGGTGAAAGGGGAGGATTTACAGGGCTGTGGGAAGGCAACAGGTGGGACAGCTGAGGCAGTATGGGCACAACAGACCAAGTGGCTTTCTTCCAGGTTTGAGACATTCTGTGATTCTTAAACCCCTGCCTCACGGTGCGAGTCAACCGACGAGTGACCCCGAGTTTTCACTCGCGGTCATCACGTACAATTAACGTAGCGGGAAAGTCGGAACTCGCGTGCGCAACTTAGCGACTCGTGGCGCTAACGGCAGATACCCGTGAAACATGTTAACTTGAAAAAATTCAAACATGTTTGAGGTTTTCCACGTGTCAAATTTACTGTTCAAGTTAAAAATTGAAACATTGTAATAACGTAGTGGCCCGTGCGTTTACCTTAGTGATTCATGAGTCTACCCTGGGCACTCTTTAACTCAGCGGGCAGACAGCATCTCTGGAGAGAAGGAATGGGTGACGGGATGACGTTTCCAAATTTCTGCAGCATCTTTGTGCTCCATCTCAGATGGTAAAGCTGCAACTTTAAACTGACATATGACAATCTTAACTCTTCACATTTTACAGGATTGGATGTGAAATCAGTGATATTCTTGGCCATTCTCCGTCACACATTAAGAGAGGGACGGGGAGCGGGGAACCATGGTGGATGTCTAAAGGATGTAAACTCCAGGGCACTGCCCCACACACTGACCCTTGACTGAAGCCCAGGGACTGCTCAGAACAGACAAGTCCGCCCTCTTTAACCTGACTCCCCTCCTCGTCCATTCTGCTGGAGCCCTTCCTCAAATCCCACCGGGAACAGTTGGGCATCCCAGTTGAAAGGTGCAGCAGTACAGAGCGGTGTCCAGGGCATTTGGTGCCATCTCTCTGACACACACAGGTAGACAAGAAAGCGTCAGGGGCACGGGGGTGGTGGTGATGGGCAGACACGGACTGTGGGAAAGTCCCTGTGTGGAGGCTGATCCTGTCTTGATTTAGATTGTGCTGATTGGAATTATTACTGTCACTCTGTATTACCCTCTTGATTTCACATTGTTTGTTACACCAAGGTTTGGAAAGCTCTCAATGTGTTCTGTGCTTCCTGTGATTGTGATGAAACTGTAACATTGCAGTTTCATCAGCTCAATAAACGAGCATCAAAACAAAAAGAATCTTGATGTGAATGACTTTATGTGTATGTCTCCCCGTGACCTGCGTGGGTTTTCTCCGCGATCTTCGGCTTCCTCCCACACTCCAAAGATGTTCAGGTTTGCAGGTTAATTGGCTTGTAAAAGTTGTCCCTAGTGTGGGTAGGATGGTGTTAATGTGCAGGGATCGTTGGTTGGCACAGACCTGGTGGGCTAAAGGGCCTGTTTCCATGCTGTATTCCCTAAAGTATTTAAATAGACAAGGCAGGGAAAGGATAAGGACCTAATTTGAGCAAATGCGATTAGTGCGGATGGGTAAAAAGGATGTGAAGGGATGGTTCTGTGCTGTTTGACTCTGTAATTCTATTATCAGGCAATGACCATCTCCAACAAAAGAGATTGGTAACACTTTTCGAACAACATTCACTGACAGTCCCGGGTCCAATGATATGGGCTCCACCACGGTTGGAAGTCTCTCCCTTCTTCCACCTTCTCAGCCGCCGGCCAAACACCATCCTCGGCCAGTTCCACTGAGGTCATCTTCTTGGGCCGCGCTTTGCCCCCTGGACCTTCCTGCCATGAGGCCAGCTTACAGGATCTAAAACACACGCATATGTCTCCACTATAAGGGGGCGACCCTCAGAGAAGTCCCAGCCTCACAAACAACTCAACACAATAAATAATGTAAAGCAGCCTGGGGCAAGATGGTTTGCCCATGATTTAAATTTTAAATGTCATCCCGTCACCCATTCCTTCTCTCCAGAGATGCTGCCTGAGTGACCATACTGAGGGAATTCCCACGTATATGAAGCAGAGAGAAACGTGAGTTCAACACGGCTCTGCCTGACTTTTGAGAATGGATTTGGTGGTTTGTACCCACTCCCCCTCCCTGCTCACCCACCCACCCACCAAGCCAGCCAGCCAGACCTCTCCTCGTTACAGCGGCGGAAGCGACATTTCCAAGAGAATGGGGCAGAGAGCTGGGGCAGCGCTGGGATGGGAGCAGGGCAGATGAGGCGCATCAAAGGAACAAACAAGTTGATGGCTGCAAGGGGCAGACGGCAGAGGTCTTGTGCCCCAACGAGGTAGACCGCTCTTCCTCCTGCTAATGCACACACAGAAAGAGAGAGATGAGAGCAGAGAATGATCCCAGCCTAGCTCTGGCACTGGACGGTGCGCATATTCCCTTTGTAGGTCATATCAATAGTCGCGGCCGCGCTGAATTCTATCTTTAGCTCAAAGCCGCAGGATGGAGTTGTCTTCTTTTTACACTGTTGCTTCCGCGACACCGCCTCCTTGCTGCACAATGGCAGCGAGTGCGGGGCTGAGATGCTGCCTAGTTTTTTTAAGTTCTGAAATTGAATAACTTTCAATACTGAATCAGAACATACTTACGGTATGAGATGCTGTCCAGCACCTCTATTTGATTCTTAAAACAGGCCTTCATTCACGGTTGGCTCAAGAGTAACTCGGGTGAGGAGCTTGGAACATCGCAGAAATGAGAAGTATACGGCAAACTTAGTCATACCCGTGGGAACTCCGTTAAACTCTTGATCATAAACCTGGAGTATCGTACACAACCACAAGACTTTCACTCGGGGTCACTCGTGGGTCAACTCGCACCATGAGACAGGGCTATTAGAATGTCTAATGGCTATTAGAATGTCCCAGAACAGCTTTTGGATAATTTCCCCTTCCTATGCATTTGTGCCCTTTTGCACTATTCCATTCAATTCCAAGGCCTGTTTCCTAATCTCACTTCCCCTTAGCTTTTGATCTTGCATATCATCATGCCAAGGGCCACATTAGCGGCAGAAGTGCTGGGTTGGTGTGAAAGATACGCACATCACGAATTCTATTTGGCCGGCAGTGATTTCCTCTTGGTTGGCAAGTCTTTGGGAAACTCCATGATGTTTTTGCAATCAAAGGAGCAACACTATATTGGGAATGCATAGAAAAGAACTGCAGATGCTGGTTTTCACCAAAGATAGATGCAAAGTGATGGAGTAACTCAGCAGCTCAGGCAGCATCTCTGGAGAAAAAGGATGGGTGACGTTTTGGGTCAGGACCCTTCTGCAAACATTTGGAAATTGTTCTGAATGAAGTTCATTAAAATAATGGAGATCTTGAGGAAGTGGATGCAGACCTTGCAGTCAAGCTGAGTCTGGTTGGGGTAGCATTGTCTTTGGACACTTGCCCGACTGGTGAATGGCAATGCAACTATTGGGGACAATGCAGCTTATGGTGAGATGCTTTGTGACCAAGCAATGCAGGCAATCAGTGTTAGCAACCCTAATTATGGTGATCCACTGCATCTTTAGATTATAGTGATCAGTGAAACAGAGTCAAGCAGCAAGGAAACAGGTCCTTCCGCCCACTATGGACAAGGAGTTTAGAGATATAGAACGGAAACAGGCCCATCGGCTCACCGGGTCCGTGCCGACCGCACATTAACACTATCCTACACCCACTAGGGACAATTTCTTTTTAACAATTACCAAGCCAATTAACCTACAAACCTGTACGTCTTTGGAGTGTGGGAGGAAACTGAAGATCTCAGAGAAAACCCACGCAGGTCACAGGGAGAACGCACAAACTCCGTACAGACAGCACCCGTAGTCGTGATCGAACCCGGGTCTCCGGTGCTGCATTCGCTGTAGGGCAGCAACTCAACCGCCCTGCGCCACCATGACCACCCTTGGATAGGAAATGTTTAGAGGTTTCAATACTTATGGGGAGAAGGCACGAGAATGAGGTTGAGAGGGAAAGATAGATCGGCCAGAATTGAGCAGAGGAGTAGGCTCGATGGGCCGAATGCCGTTCCTGTCACTTAAGTAAATATATGGGCCAAACGCGAGCCAATGGGACATGCTTAGATGGGGAACCTGATCGGCCTGGACAAGTTGATCTGAAGGGCCTGTATGAAGAAGGGTTCAGCCCATGGCGACTGGCGATCACTAATACACTAGCTCTATCCTACAGACTAGGAACAATTTATAGAAGCCAATTAACCTGTACCCCTTTGGAATGTGGGAGGAAACCGGAGGACCTGGAAAATAAACCCACTCGGGCACAGGGAGAAAGTACAAAATCCGTACAGACAGCACCTGTAATCAGGATCGAACCTGGGTCTCTGGTGCCGTGAGGCAGCAACTCTACCGCCTTGCAACCATGTTGGATGGGACCATTGGAAGTGCAGAACTCATTCTTCTTCTTTTGGGTGGCGTGCACAGCCTAAAGTTGTTGGACAACTTGTTCTATTTGATCTTCCGTTTGTGCACGTCGAGTTGATTGCATTAGTCAATACAGGGCGGGACCACGTGAAGGTTGCAATCTTCCACCCCCAGAACTCATTCAAGATTGCACAAGTGTTAGCCTTGGTTATGGCTTGGTTGTATACAGTAATCCCCCACCTGATCTTGTATGTCCTTTGGTGTTAGAACCTCCTTGTGAAAGTAACTCCAGCCTGAGGAAAACGCTGATGTAACATGTGCTGAAAGAATGAGTTGTACAGTCAGTTGGCATCGGAATCACGTGTCTGATGTATTGCAAATTATTATCAGCTAAAGTAGCTGGATTTATGTGTTTATTCTGTATTTATGACTACAATATCCTGCTGTGCTGCAGCAAAGCAAGAATTTCATTGTCCTATCCGGGACACATGACAATAAACTCTCTTGACAACTTGACTTGAGCTTTTGTTTAATTTGCAAAGGACCAGTCTCCTGATACAAAGCACACAGTCAAGTTAGCTCTTTATTCTGCTCTCCAGCTATTCAGAAATACATTGCATCTTTCTGGATACATTGGTTTCCCCCACTCTCAACCTTTTTTTACTTATCGTATGTTCCAGATCCTCAATAATTCTCTCATAACATTTAATAGTTTAGATGTGAAACTGCTCCAGTTTATAAGTGGAAGCAGATGTGAGGTTAATTTGTAAATTATAATGGTATTTAAGTGCATGCTTTAAGAGTCGTACAAGCAGTATTGAGTGTTCATATTTTGGTCGTTAAAATATCTCTTCCCCCTGCACCTCCATGTGATCTCTTCCAAGGCCACTTGTCTCCTCCAGTCCTGGTCTTCTGCCCATCCTGGATTTTCTTTGGTGTGCATTCAGCTGCCTCGACTCTCTTTCAATCTCTCTGCTTCTGCATCCCCCTTTTGCTAAGCTCCCTAAATCTTTCTCCGTTCCACCTCAACACCATTTTTCCGGCTAGACGCCAAATTGTATTTGATTATGTGCAGGAACGAACTGCAGATGCTGGTTTATACCAAAGATAGACACAAAATGGCTCGAATAACTCAGCAGGTCTGGCAGCATCTCTGGAGAGAAGGAATAGGTGGTGTTTCGGGTCGGAATCAGGAACCTTGGCAACCTGGTGCCAACCCGAAACATCACCTATTCCTTTTCTCCAGAGATGCCTGCATTGGATTGTGCTCCCGTTAAACAACACGGGAGTCTTCACTATGGAACAGACGCTTATAAATCCTTGTTGCTCTCTTTTGTTTTATCCTTCCAGGTATGTACCCAGCACCGCATGGACCTGTGTACACTGCAACCAAGCATGGAGTTGTTGGCTTCACCAGGGCCATAGCAGTGAGTACATCTGTGTAATTGTTTCCAACCACAGACATTAACCGTCCCTGACGCCTGCATTCTCTCATTAATATTTAACCTAGCAGATTGAGTCAACTCTTTTACTATGTTTTTAGGACATGTGAACTGCGTGGAGAGTTTGGTGTGGCGTAGGGAGAGGTGGTGTGGGGGTGGCAGTGTTAGGCTTTGCCCAGTGTACTGATGCAGGGTTTATTCTTTCTGCCGGCACAGTGGGTAGACCCTGTGTCTGCCGGTCCCCATTGCTTCATGATACAGGGTCCTGTTCTGCATGTTCATTGATCCCTTGCACTGAGCATTGAGGCAGAAACTCTTCCAAGCAAGGAACCAAGGGGTGGCACAATGATGCAGTGGTAGAGCTGCTGTCAATGCCCCTGAAAAACAGCTGATGTGTTAAATCTGCATGTCGAATTAGTTATGTCATTCATAGAATATTCACAAAACTAAAATTAAAAGGGCAGCACAGTGACCCAGCGGGTAGAACTGGTGCCTCACAGCACCAGAGACCCGGGTTCGATCCTGACCTCGGGGGCTGTCTGTGTGGAGTTTCCACGTTCTGCCTGTGACCGCGTTGGTTTCATCTGGGTGCTCCGGTTTCCTCTCAAAGACGGATGTGCAGGTTTGTAGGTTAATTGGCCTCTGTAAACTGTCCCTAGTGTGCAAGGAGTGGATGCGAAAGTGAGATAATGTAGAACTAGAGTGAACGGGCGATCGATGGTCACCGTGAACTTGGTGGGCTGAAGGACCTGTTTCCAAGCAAAATACTAGATAAATGTGGTCCACCAATTTTGCTCATGTCCCTTACTAACCATATTGCAGTCACACAGAATTTGTAATAAAATTTAAATCGAAATAAAAAAATAAAGACTATGGTGGAAACACTCAGCATGTCGGGCTTCATCTATGGAAAGAGAAGCAGAGTTAAGCCCTTGTCCCACTTACGTGTCCTTGGCATGCTAATTTACGCAACCCGTGGTCGCGTTGAGGCGCGATGGTCCCGTGAAGGTCGTGCGCGATTTCATGCGCCCGCACATCTGTCTGGAGCGCGTGACGTCATTTGAAGATGGACACAAAATCCAGGAGTAACTCAGCGGGACCGGCAGCATCTCTGGAGTGAAGCAATGGATGATGTCTTGGGTCGAGACTCTTCTTCAGTCTGAAAGAAGGGTCTCGACCCAAAACATCACCCATTGCTTCTCTCCAGAGATGCTGCCGGTCCCGCTGAGTTACTCCAGCATTTTGTGTCTATCTTCAATTTTCTTGGCCCCACTCTGGGAGTAGAAGTGGGGGCGGAACCGGACCGCAACGGCCGTGAGCCCCAGGCCAAGTTCGGCGATCGTTTGCCTGCTTCTGTTGGAGGTGAGACGTTGGGTCGCGCCAGGGTCTTGGGCTTGTCCCACTTTGGCCGTCAGTTACAGTTGGCACGCGAAGATTTTGTTCGCTACAAAAATTTCGGAGCCCCGTGCGATGTCGCGCGCAACTACATACCCCTCCGTGCTTCTCAGTGGGACCGGCTCTGTGCGGCCGTACAATGCCCGTGCGCCTCAACGCGACCACGAAGTCGCGTAATTTGCATGCCAAGGACACGCAAGACAGGCCCTTTAATGTTTCAGATCCAAGACCTAGTGGGGCTGGGTGAAAGAGAATCCAGTTAGATTTAATTACAGAGAATTATTCCAACACACTCTCTGCAACAGAGACTTTTGGTTTCAATCTTGGAAAGGACAAATTCCCCAAACAAAATGATTTGCAGCTTTATTGATTCTTGATTAGTACAGGTGTCAGAAGTTACAGGGAGAAGGCAGGAGAATGGGGTTAGGAGGGAGCGATAGATCAGCCATGATTGAATAGATGGGCCGAATGGCCTAATTCTACTCCTATTCCTTAGGACCTTCATAGAATTTTGTTGGGCTGCATTTGCAACCTATTATTTAGGAATATTTTCTCTTCACAGGAAGAATGGGTTGACTTTGGAGAGGTTTACCAGGATACATTTTCACACACACAGATTAACATATTATTATTGGCATAGTTGATACAATAATACAATGATACAATTTATTTGTTGTCATTTGAAACCTGAAGTTCAAACGAAATTTGGTTTCTGTAGTCATACAAACAAGAAAAAGAACCAAGACACAACACAATTTACACAAACATCCATCACAGTGTAGGTATGTCACAAACCTTACCTTACCTTACCTCTAATCTAAGGTTAGATTAAACCTTACCTTAATCTAAGGATTAACCTTAGAATCCAGTTAAATCTAACTGGATTCTCTTTCACCCAGCCCCTCGAGGTCTTGGATCTGAAACATTAAAGTGCTGCAGTTCTGCCGCTGGCCGTGTGCGCGACTTTGGCGCCTTTAAGGGGGGGGAGGGGTTAAAATGCGGTTTTCCCCTTGCCATCTGGAGCGATCTATTTCTGGAGATGCGTTCCGACTGCCGGTAAGTTACTTTTTTAAAATAAATAGCCCGACTATTTCATCGCTGCAGTAAAATACAAATTAGCTCCTAATGCCGTGAACGCCAACAACGGGGACCGATTTTACGTAGGGGACAGGTAAATGAAAGCTGTTTATTTTTACATATAAACCTGTTTGTTTAGGAGACATTAATCAATATTTCATGTTGCGAAACAGTGATTTATTCCCCATACGAACCGGCGGAATTTTTCCTGCTGATATGGGGTTTAAATTCATCGTACCCGCAACGTTCTAATCCATCACGTTCCAGAAAATCCCACTCGCAAGCTGTTTAAAATGCCCATTCATTTATGAGCATTAAACACTGAATTCCTTTAATTTGGCCTATAAATTAGTGACAATAAGATTAAAAAATCATATTGTGAATTATTGTGTGAATGTTAATTGGACACTTAGGCTTTCAGAATACTTCAATCTATAATAACTGAAAATTTATTTCAGTTCTCTTAATTTTTAAGAAAGTTATGGGCTTTTGACTGTCCTCGATCACAACTTTTGTGTTAAGTCAATAGAAAAGCAATAGGAAGCAAGTTGCTAATTTCCGAGTATGAAATGGCCCCAACTTTTTTAATACTGAAGATATGAAAGTGAATTAGGTGTCAAATTAAACTTCTTTTTATGCTTTATCTGATGGGATAAATTGCAGACTTGATTATTTAAATCTCAAAATTTTGTAACATCTCTACACAGTGAATCTCCTCCTCACAGTGATGGAAGGCAAAGTCTTATCTCTCCCCTGCACTCCCCATTCTCCTCCCGATGTCAAAGTCAAAGCCCCCGGCGGGCGATGGTAAATAAGTCCCGCGGCCATTAAGGCTGCGCCGGGCGATGCAAGGCCGCGCTCCGGGTCTTGATGTTGGAGCCCCCAGCGGGCCCTAGCAAGTCCCGCGGCCATTAAAGCCGCGCCGGTCGATGTAATGCCCCGCTCTAGGTCATTTTCAACCCCGTAACTCGGGCGGGAGAAGTTGCCGTTGCGGGAGCTCTGAAAAGCGGTCTCCCACCAGGGGCCCGCGAGCTCCCGATGTCACCATCCACCGGGCCGGCGGCTGGAGCCTCCGAATCTCCGGGGTCGGGCCGCAGCAGCGCGCCACCACAACTCCTCCTGTCCCGAACTCGGCCAGCTCCGCAATGGTGAGCAGTCCGCAGGCACCGCAACTGGAGCCCCAGGTCGTTCCAGTTGGAGGCCGCTCCACGGTGCTAGGCCCCAACGACAACGGAGACCCGACAGAGAAAAGGTCGGGTCCTCCGTACAGGGAAAAGATTTTAAAATTTGCCCCACCCCCCCCCCCCCAATCCCCGCCCCCCACACATACCCAGTTAAAAAAAACATGGGTCGCGCCGCCCACCAATGAATTAGAGGGTATGGGTTATTATGTGGACTGCATTTCCCAGTTGAATGGTACATCACAAAAATTCTGAAGATGTACACAACCGCCGGCAGAATTTTGATAGAGCTTCAAGCGGTTCCCAGATTATTCAAATAATCACCTGAAATAGTTTGTGTTGGGAGGAACTGCGGATGCTGGTTTAAACCCAAGATAGACACAAAAATGCTGGAGTAACATCAGCGGGACAGGCAGCATCTCCGGAGAGAAATAACAGGTGACATTTCAGGTCGTCTTCAGACTGAGAGTCAGGGGTGTGGGAAACGAGAGATAGAGACGGTACTTAGGTGAAATGAATGGAAGATATGTAAACAGCAACGATAATCAAGGAAACCTAGGGCACACAATAGGCCATTGTTGGCTGAGGGGTAGGTGATAACAAGTATACAGACAGAGGAACTCAACAGGACGACAGTGAAACTAGTACAACGACTAGGGTGGGGGAGGGGAGGGATGGAGAGGGATGGAGAGAGAGAGCGGGGATGCAGGGATTCATTGAAGTTGGAGAAATCGATATTCATACCGCAGGGTTGTAAGCTGCCCAAGCAACAGCTTGTGTGCTAGTATGTGCTCTGCTTGCCCCCTGTGCGTGATGGATGGTAAACCTCCCTTGACTTTGCTTTTAGGCAGCATCAAAGCTGGCCGGCTACGGAGTCCGTGTAAACACCATTTGTCCCGCCTTCGTGAACACGCCCCTTCTGAACTCCGTCAACAGCAAGGAAATCATGGGAAACTATTACATATTCAAGGAAACCGTCCAAAAGCTGATCGACCACTACGGAATATTAGAGTAAGTATATTTATTCACTTTCGTTTAGTTTAGGCTAGAGATACAGCGCAGAAACAGGCCCTTCGGCCCATTGAGTCCACACCAACCAGCGATCGAGGGGTACACACTAGGGATAATTTTACATTTATACCAAGCCAATTATTAACCTACAAACCTGTACATCTTTGGAGCGTGGGAGGATACCGAAGATCTCGGAGAAGACCCACACGGTCACAGGGAGAACGTACAAACTCCGTGGAGACAGCACCCGTAGTCAGGATCGAACCCGGGTCTCTGGCGCTGTAAGTACCGCAAGGCAGCAGCTCTACCGCTGCGCCACCACGCCGCATTTAACTTCCCATTTTGTGAGAAGGTAATGCAGGAAAAGTAGCCGTCTCTGAGAGGAGATAAAATAGAAACTTTGGGGAATCATGACAGGCCAAACAGGAACACGAGAGAGAGAGAGAGAGAGAGAGAGAAACAGAGTTAATGTTTCAGGTCAATCTCCTTTCCATCAGAAACAGAAATGGCTTGAGATAAAGCTTTGATTCAGTTTAATTTACTATTGACACATATAGCAAGGTTGTTTGTGTGCTATCCAGTTCAAGAAAAGAAAAAAAAGAAGGAATCCTATCTACACGTTGTTTTTCAAATAACCCCTGATTAAAGATAAGCAAAGCCACATTTGACATAAAGGAAGTATCCAATTTCAAGGCAACAGAGATAGCAGATAGACAAAAATGTGGGAGAAACTCAGCGGGTGAGACAGCATCTATGGAGCGAAGGAAATAAGCAACGTTTCGAGTCCAAACCCTTCTTCACACTGATGTGAGGGTGTGGGGGGGGGGGGGGGGGGGGGGGGGCGTGGGAATAGAAAGGAAGAGGTGGAGCCAGTGGGCAGAGGGAGAGCTGAGAAGGGGAGGAAATAGTAGGGACTACCTGATATTAGAGAAGTCAGTGTTCATATCGCTGGGGTGCAAACTGCCCAAGCAAAATATGAGGTGCTGCTCCTCCACTTTAAGGTGGGCCTCACTCTGGCCATGGAGGAGGCCCAGGACAGAAAGGTCGGAGTCGGAATGGGAGGGGGAGTTGAAGTGCTGAGCCACCGCGACATCAGGTTGGTTATTGAGAACCGAGCGGAGGTGTTCGGCGAAGCGATCGCCAAGCTTACGCTCGGTCTCACCGATGTAGAGCAGCTGACACCTAGAGCAGCGGATGCAATAGATGAGGTTGGAGGAGGTGCAGGTGAACCTCTGCCGCACCTGGAAAGACTGCTTGGGTCCTTGAATGGAGTCAAGGGGGGAGATAAAGCGACAAGTGTAGCATTTCTTGCGGTTGCAAGGGAAAGTGCCCGGGGAGGGGCTGGTTCGGGTGGGAAGGGACGAATTGACCAGGGAGTTCCGGGGAGACGATCTCTGCGGAAAGGGTAGGAGATGAGAAGATAGCAGATATATCAGCTGAAATATTGAATGACAAGGAAGACTTTAGAGGCTAAGTGGCTACATAGGGGCTAAATGTCTATAATGGACCATAAGACATAGGAGCATAATTAGGCCATTCAACCCATCGCGTATACTCCACAATTTAATCATGGCTGCTCTATCTTTCCCTCTCAACTCCATTCTCCTATCTTCTCCGCTGAACCATTAACACCCTTACTAGCACAGTGCTAGAGTTGCTGCCCTGCAGTGCCAGAGTCCGGGGTTCCATCCTGACTACGGGTGCTGTCTGTATGAGTGCTAGGGTTTCTTCCCACACTCCAAGGACGTGCAGGTTTATAGGTGAATAGGCTTTGGTAAAATGGCCCCAAGTGTGTAGGATGATGTTAGCGAATGGGGTGATCACTGATAGTGGGCCGAAGGGTCTGTTTCTGTGCTGTACCGCTAAAGTACTGCTGTAGACAAAAGTGCTGGAGAAACTCAGCGGGTGCAGCAGCATCTATCGAGCGAAGGAAATAGCTTATTAAAACGTTTCGGGCCAAAACACTTCTTCAGACTGATGTAGGGTGGGGGGGGGGTGGACAGGGAGAAGAAAGGAAGAGGAGGAGCTCGAGGGCCGAGGGAGAGCTAAGAAGGGGAGGAGACAGCACGGGCTGCCGGAAATTATAAATCAGTCTCTGCTTTTGAATTACCCAATGACTTGGCCTATGTAGATGCTAAGGGATGTAATGCTGAGACTTTATAAGGCACTGGTCAGACCACATTTTGAGTATTTTGAGCAATTGAGGCCCCAATATCTGAGGAGGATGTGCTGTCGTTGGAGAGGGTCCAGGGGAGGTTTACGCGAATGATCTCAGGAATGATTGGGTTATCATATGATGAGCGTTTGAAGACACTGGAACTGTACTCGCTGGAATTTTAAAGGATGAGGGGGACCCTCATTAAAACATACTGAATAAAGAAAGGCCTGAAGAGAATGGACGTGGAGAGGATGTTTTCACTACTGAGAGAATCTAGGCCATAGCCTCAGAATAAAAGGACGTACCTTTAGAAAGGAGATGAGAATGGATTTTTTTAGTCTGAGGGTGGTGAATCTATGGAATTCATTGCCACAGACGGCTGTGGAGGCCAAGTCAGTGGGTATTTTTAAGGCTGAGATAGGCAGATTCTTGATTAATACGGGGTCGGGTTATGGGGAGAAGGTAGGAGAATGGGGTTGAGAGGGAAAGATAATCAGCCATGATTGAATGGTGGAGTAGGCTTGATGGGCCAAATGGTCCAATTCTGCTCCTTGAACTTATGAACTTATGAAATTAAAGTATTTGTGTTATGAGTGGATTTTATTTGCAATTTGCAGGCCTTCGTTGATTGTGCAGGGACTGTTGCAGATAATTCGAGAGGAAGAGATGAACGGGGCGGTGATGAGGATAACCAAGACAAAGGGGATCCACTTTGAGAGCTACGAGTCCACGCTGATTCAGCCGCAGCTGAAATAACCGGTTGCCAAGAAGTGCTGGGCCTTGCCATGAGTGCACTGTGATTACAGCAGAGGAGACCATGATGTGAAAGACTGTGCCACTGATAGTACACACTTTGCCTCTGAACACCTTTTTCCTCGTCATAGCTTTGTTTTAAATTATTTATAACTTAATTGCGTGTGTAAAATCCCAGAGTGCTGAATCATTCTGGATCCCATCAACTGATTGTGATCTAATCTAATGAAGAGCAGCTTTAAATTTTGGACGCTCTTTCTATTGGAAAGGTGACCTGTGCTTTATACGTTGGAGGATACCTCCAGAAACGCTCAAAACCTCAAGCTAAATTACTGAACTATCGTCCAATTTCACCTGCATCAAAATCAGAATTTGTCAGGATAGGAGGGTATAATGCCCCTGTCTCATTTAGGCGACTACAGGCGACTAGGCTGTCTGCACATGGTCGCTGGGGTGTCGCCGTGCAAAATGAGAAAGCGGTGGAATTTAAGGACAAGCGAGTTTTATGTCCCATTCAGTATCTTCCCCCAGGGAGTGTAGTGAAGGACCTGTACACATCTCCATCTCATCACATTCATGAGAGATAGCTCACGTTACTATAACCCCTGCCATTATATTCAGGTTGAGTGCAGTGACATTACATTTAGGTTACTGCTCTTGTATCCAGAGACGTGAGTTGTGGATTTTCAATCTCTCTGCAGAAGATGGGAAGCTTATATTCGCATAATTAAATAAATCTGCAATAAAAAGCGGCTGTCAGTAATGGTGACCAAAAGACAGTCAGACTTATTAATAATCTAATATAATAAATTTATCCTGGTCTTTTCTTGCTTCCAGTTCCTCCCCTATCCACCCCCCCCCCCCCCCCCCTATAATCGATATGAGGAGGATCCCGACCCAAAACGTCACCTATCTATTTTCTCCATTTTGAGTTACTCTATTTTTGTAAAAAATCTATCTGGCTTACTATATAATATATAGTGGAGGAGATCTGTTGGTGATTCCACATTATGATTGATTCTCAACTGCCCTCAGAGGAAGCATAGCAAGCCTCCTGGTCTGGTGGTCACAAACGCGCAGCAAAACTCCAGGGACGGACAACATATATAAAGTTTATGAATAGGTTTATTGGCCATATATTCACATACAAGGAATTTGCCTTGGTGCTCTGCCCGCAAGTGACGGCGTACATGACGGATATCCGCCCGCAAATGACGGATATAAAGTACAGCGTAGCCACAAATTAGGGGAGCTCTAGCAGAGGAAGTTCAGCCTTACGGAATCGACAAAACACCACCAAACATATTACGATACAGAATAAAAAATTGCTCTTACTGAATTTATATCAGGAAACAAATAACAAAATAAACAGAAATGAGAAAGAAACAATGGATTTTGTTAATTTTTGTCACGGGTGGGTGCACGTCATTGAAAATCACAATACGGAGTTCATTCATGAAAATCCCTCCTTGGTCACGCAGGCGTTTCTCTGTGTGTTAAACTGATGTTTACCCAACTTGCTCGGAGAACGGTGAGTGGATTTCAAGAAGTCACACAGTTCTGATGCACCAAATGGTTACCCTGTGAGAGAAGGATCTCCATCCCGTCTATCATAACCTATCGCTGCAGAATAATCCCCCAATAAACCAATAATGTGCCAAAACTGTTCAAAGAAAATAGAATCCCCTCTGTGTTTCATTTCAATAAAATCATGCTCATCTGTCTCAACCGATGTAAATTTGAATTCAATCAATTGAATTATATTAAAACTTCTTGTTATGATGACTATGATGGCATTTGTGCCAAACGTCAGAGTTAATGATACGATCTCTTTAAGTTTAGCTTATTGTCACGTGTATCGAGGTACGATGAAAAGATTTGTCGTTGCGTGCTATCCAGTCAGCGGAAAGACTATACATGATTACAATCGAGCCATCCACAGTGTACAGATACTGGATAAAGGGAATCCCATTTAGTGCAAGATAAAGTCCAGTAAAGTCTGATCAAAAATAGTCTGAGGGTCTCCAATGAGGTTGATGGTAGGTCAGGACTGCTCTCTAGCTGATGACAGGATGGTTCAGTTGCCTCCCACCCACAGAACCATTGAACACTTATCTTGTTGCTATATCTGGAACCTTGACGTGTACCAAATGCCTGTTGTCCATGTTACAGTTTTCACCCACAACATTTAAACGGGCATTAGGGTGGTGGTCATGTAGTTCATGACCTCCACCTTGAAGTAGAAAGAGTGCAGGGAAGATTTAGGTGGATGTGGCCTGGACCTGAGGGTCTGAGCGATAGGGAGAGATTGGGCAGGTTAGGATTTTATTCCTTGGGGTGCTGGAGGATGAGGGTTGATCTTATAGATGTGTATAAGATCATGAGGGGAATAGATAGGGTGAATGCACAGAGTCTTTTCTCCAGAGTACGGGGAATCAAGAACAAGAGGACATTGCTATAAGGTGAGACGGAAAACATTAATAAGAACGTGAGAAGTAACGTTTTCACACAGAGAGTGGTGGGTGTATTGAACGAAATGCCCGAGGAGGTTTCTGATGTAGGTACGGTAGCAACATTGGACAGGTACATGGATTGGAAAGGTTTAGAGAGGGTAGGGGTCCAACGCAGGCTGGTGGGACGAGTATAGATGGGGCATCTTGGTCGGTGTGGGCAAGTTGGGCCGAAGGGCCTGTTTGCACTGTATGACTATGACAGTGTAGAGTGACTGTGACTACAAATAGCTGGTAAACAACAGTCTGCATCAATTTATATTCCCATGTTAAGAAGAATGTTCTAAAAGCAGGGTGGTTACCACAAACATTTTAACAATAGACTGCAGATGCTGGAATCTGGGGATAAAAAAGGAAATATAGGACTCAGGGATGCGAGATGAGAGCATGAGGAGAGGAATGGAGCAGTGTGATTATGGGGGTGGGGGATGGTGGGAGAAATATGGCCACACTGGGGTGGGGTGGCGTTAGGGGAAAGAGAGGGGAGGTAGCGTGATATTACTCGAAATTGGAGAACTCGACATTCAGACCAAAGATAGACACAAAGTGCTAGAGTAACTCAGCAGGTCAGGCAGAATCTCTGGAGAAAAAGTAATAGGTGACGTTTCGGGTCAGGATCCTTCTAGAGAACCCGACCTGAAACGTGACCCATCCTTTTTCTCAAAAGATGCTGCCAGATCCGTTGAGGTACTCCAGCACTTTGTGTCTATCTTTGGTATAAACCAACATCTGCAGTTCCTTGTTTCTCCTCAATGTGCATACTGTGTGATTGTGAGCTACCTGGGTGGAATATGAGGTGCTGTCCTTGAAGTTTGTGCCTGACCTCAGTCTGGCAATGGAGGAGGCCAAGGACAGAAAGGTATAGGAATGGAAAGAGGGGTAAAAATGGCTATTTCATCAACAATTAAATTCTCCATTTGCAAGTTGTATGCACACCACCCCCCCTTTTCTTACCCCTGCACCCCACACCCACCCTGGTATGTACACACATTCCTCCCAGCATCTGACACCATCCTTGTCACACTGCTCCTGCCCCTCCTCTGTATACTCATCGTCCATTACCAAGTACCGTATTACCTTTTTTATTTTCTCCTTTCCCCTTCCACCCATATCCCTCCCTCTGGCTTTTCGTTTCACTCCTCCTCTGCTTAACTGAAACCCATTTTGTCTCCTTTTCACATCTAGCCTTTGTCACTTACTCCACTCCTCTGCCAATCTCACCTATATGCACACCCAGGCTTTTCCTCTTCCTCTTCTCTCCTTTCCAGCATTCTCCCCCTGCTCCATCCATCTGGAGAAAACATCCAATCCAAAATGTCTTCTGCCCATTCCCTTTTTCTCCAGAGATGCTGCCTGTCTCGTTGAGGTCCTCCAGCCTTTTATTTTCTGCTCTGAACACCTCTAAGTAATATTTTAAGGACTAATATCCCTTGGAGGTACTTCTGCTGATCTCAATTGATTGAGCTTGTATCCAGTCTCCAGTCTATTTATTCAGTGGCCTTGTTTCATTTAACATGCAATATGAGATAAGGCAGTGAATTTAAGAATGATTCACGTTAACACTATTAATAGAGTTGTTATTCACGGCTCCAGATTCCTGCTCACAATGGAAATGATTGTGCTCCTGAGCACTTCCCTTCAATTATTTACAGACTGCAAACATGTTTTGTTTTTCTAGATAGATTTTTTTTCCTCTGTCTTACAAAGGATACATTAGATGTGATACAATTGGTGGCACAGTGGTGCAGCAGTAGAGTTGCTGCATTAAAGCACCAGAGACCCGGCTTCGATCCCGACTACGGGTGCTGCCTGTACGGACTCTGTACGTTCTCCCCGTGACCTCTTGGGATTTCTCCGGGTGCTCCGGTTTCCTCCCACGTTCCAAAGACATGCAGGTTTGTAGGTTAATTGGCCTTGGGAAAAATTGTATATAGAGCTATGGATCAATCTGGACTATCGGTGCTGTCTCTACCTAGTTTTTGGTTCATAGTGTGTGTCGGATAGTGTTAGTGTGCGGGGTGATCGCTGGTGGGTGTGGATGTGGTGGGCCGAAAGGCTTGTTTCCGTGTTGTATGTCTAAAGTCTGAAAGCAAAGGTAGGGAAACCGTCAGCTTCTTTGCTCCCAGCTGCAGCATTGTATTCTGGGTGGGAGCAGGAAAGATCTACGGGAGTACGACCAGGAATTAAAGTCTTCAGTCGTTACCGAACATGGGAAGCAGGGCACGCTAAATGTTTGGATTGGTGTTCAAAAATTAGAAGCTGTTTCGAGAGTGCAAATAAGAAGAAACTTTTTTTTCTGCTGGCACTTGGTTCAGCACACAGAGATAAGGGAGCTGGCAAGAGAACCTGTGACCACATGAGGGTTTTTTTCTCATGCAGTTAAACCACAACAGTCTAAAGTGAAAGGGCATTGGCAGTGACTTCAATGTAAATTTGCAGAATTGGATCAGACACAATACACTTCAGCTGAAGTATCAATTTCCCTGAATGAGATGGTTTAGTTTAATTTAGTTTAGATACCGATATCGCTGGCCTATCGCTCATTGTTTATGTGGTGCGCGTTTCCTAATGTTCAAGGATCTCCATGTCATCTTCTCTCCACCACTTACTACTTAATGTAAGTTTCGTTTAGTTGAGAATAGTTTAGAGATACAGTGTGTAAACAGGCCCTTCGGCCCACTGAGTCCATGCCGACCAACGAACACCCTGCACACTAGCACCATCTTACACACCAGGGGCAATATTTTTTACAACATACCAAAGCCAATTAACCTACAAACCTGCACGTATTTGAAACATAGAAACATAGGAACATAGAAAATAGGTGCAGGAGTAGACCATTTGACCCTTCGAACCAGCACTGCCATTCAATACGATCATGGCTGATCATCCAGAATCAGTAGCCCGTTCCTGCCTTCTCCCCATATCCCTTGATTCCGTGAGCCCTAAGGGCTATATCCAGCTCTCTCTGTTGAGGAGTGAGAAGAAACTGGAGCAGCCGGAGAAAACCCATGTGGTTATAGGGAGAACGTGCAAACTAGGTAGAAACAGCACCGATAGTCCAGATTGATCCATAGCTCTATATATACAACTATACCGCTGTGCCACTGTGCTGCCCTGAATGTTGTCATCATAGTACCCAACTATCAACTCTTTATTGAGGATGACACAATGAAATGCAGATGCAGTGCAGGAGTAACTCAGCAGGTCAGGCGGTATTTCTGGAAATTTCATGTGAATAGATGTTTATGGGTTGGGACCGTTCATCAGTGTGAAACAGGTTGCGATGGAAAAATAGATCATCTATAATCAAACGGCAAAGCAGACTCATTGGGCCAAATGGCCTTATTCTGCTTCTATGCCATATCCTTGTTGTCCAGAGATGCTGTCAGACTCGCTGAGTTAATCCAGCATTTGTGTCCTCATCTATATTTTTTAATCGATAACTAAAATAGATATAAAATATATGGATTCACAAATGTGCGATTTTCAATTACTGTCAAGCAAGCAACAAACCCCATGTCTACGTCTTAATTCCCCTCACTGCTTCATGATGGTTGGGAGTGTTGCAGTGCATTCCATAAAGAGTGGACATTAAGTGTCGGGCTCCATTCACGTAATCCCAAGCAGCAACAATGCAGCAACAATGCAGCGATTCTGCAGGCAACGGTCATTGGGAATCATGCAGGGCCAGCGCAACAAAATTACATCCCCAGGGAAATGTCACTGTCATAGTCATAGAGTCATAGAGTCATAGAGCCTGGAAACTAGCCCTGTCCAACACCGACCAACGTACCCCATCTACAGCCTGCGTTTGGACCATATCCCTCTAAATCCATCCTATCTATGCACCTATCCAAATGTTTCTTAAATGTTGTGATAGTCCCTGCCTCAACGACCTCTTCCTGCTTCTTGTTCCATATACGCACCACTCTTTGTGTAAAAAAGTTGCCCCTTTCCACCATCACCTTGAACCTATGTCCTCTGGTTCTCGATTTCCCTACTCCGGATAAAACACTTTGTGCATTTACCCAATATCTTTCTCTCAATATCTTGTGCACCTCTATAAGATTACTTCACATCCTCCTGTGCATCAATTTTAGTTGTCGGCGGCACAGTGGCTCGACAGTAGAGTTGCTGCCTTGCTGCCCGGGTTCGATCCTGACCTCTTTACGGAGTTTGCACTTTCTCACCGTGACCGCGTGAGTTTTCTCCAGGTGCTCTAGTTTCCTCCCACACTCCAAAGACATGCAGTTTTGGGGTGTATGGGGTGATCTCTGGTCAGCATGTACTCGGCGGGCTGAAGGGCCTGTTTTCGCACTGTATCACTAAAATCTAGTCTAAATTTTAGAAGTATGAGGGGGGACCTCATTGAAACTTACCGAATAATGAAAGGCCTGAATAGAGTGGATGTGAAGAGGATGTTTCCACTAGTGGGAGAGTCTAGGACTAGAGGCCATAGACTCATAATAAAGGGATGTACCTTTGGAAAGGAGATGAAGAGGAATTTCTTTAACCAGAGGGTGGTGAACCTGTGGAATTCATTGCCATAGATGGATGTGGAGGCCAAGTCAATGATTATTTTTAAGACGAAGATTGACAGATTCTTGATTCGTACGGGTTATAGGGAGAAAGCAGGAGAATGGGGTTGAGAGGGAGAGATAGATTAACCATTATTGAATGGCGGAGTAGACATGATGGGCTGAATGGCCTAATTCTGCTCTTATAATTTTTGAATTTATATTAGCCTCTGTAAATTGCTCCTAGTGTATTGGTCATAAGGTCATAAGTGATTGGAGTGGAATTAGACCATTCGACTCATCAAGTCTACTCCGCCATTCAATCATAGCTGAGTTACCTTTCCTCCTACCCCCGTTCTCCTGCCTTCTCCCCATATTCTCTGACACCTGTATCAATCAAACATTTATCTACCTCTGCCTTAAAAATATCCACTGACTTCGCCTCCACAGCCTTCTGTGGCAAATAATTCCACAGATTCACCACCCTCTGTGACTAAAGAAATTTCTCCTCATTTCCTTCCTCTGGGACGGGGTGGGAGATTGCAACCTTCACATGGTCGACCCTGTTTCGACGAATGCAATCAACCTGGCGTGCACAATCAAATAAGATCAAATAGAACAAGTTGTCCTACAACTTTAGGCTGTGCACGTCATATACAGGAAGACGAAAAACCTAGCCTGACAAGTGAAAACATATCTACCCCTGTTTGGTTATTACCTCGTCCAAGAGTGCCAGCATTTAACATATTCATTCACCAAAATTACTCAAGGATCTAAAGACACAGAACCTTAGTGTCTCGTCTTGTTATAAATGATGAAATTCATGCCTTTGAAATATCAAAGATATACACAAAATGCTGGAGTAAGTCATCGGGTCAGGCAGCATCTCTGGAGAACAAAAGTGACGTTTTGGATCGGGACCCTTGTACAAAATTGAAATTTGTGATCAGATATTCCACACGTTTCAAAGCAAGTTCAAAGACTATAGGGCAGTGTTTTGTTGTAAAAAAGTTTATTTACACAAAGAGTGGTGGTTGTCTGGAACCCACTGCCATGGGTGGCAGTGGTGGCAGATACAGCGCCCTCCGTGCTGTTTGGAACTAAGACCCATCATTTATTTATATGCCTCCGTACTCCACAATTTGGGATTTGTAATAGAAAAAAATCACATGTGGTCAAAGTGCACATTGTCCGATTTTAATAAAGTTCATTTTATACATTTTGGTTTCACCATGTAGAAATTACAGCAATGTTTATACATAGTCCCCCCATTTCAGGGAACCATAATGTTTGGGACACACCAATGTCATATAAATGAAAGTAGTCATGTTTAGTATTTTGTTGCATATCCTTTGCATGCTTGAAGTCTGCTATTCATGGACACCAGTTGCTGGGTGTCTTCTCTGGTGATGCTCTGCCAGGCCTGTATTGCAGCCACATGCTTGTTTTGGGGGCAAGTCCCCTTTAGTTTTCCCTTCAGCATATAAAAGGTATGCTCAATTGGGTGAAACCAAAATGTATAAAAGTGGCATTTATTCAAATCTTACAATGTGCACTTTTAACCACATGTGATTTTTTTCTATTACAAATATCAAATTGTGGAGTACAGAGGCAAATAAATAAATGATGGGTCTTTGTCCTAAATATTATGGAGGGCACTGTACAATAGTGGCATTAAAGAGGCTTTTAGACTGGCACATAGAGATGCAGTGAATGAAGGGATATGGATCACGTGCACGTAGAGGAGATTAGTTTCTTGGCATCATGTTCAGCATTGACAGAATGAGCCGAAGGGCCTATTCTTGTGCTGTACTGTTCTACGCCTTTTATTTCAACAAAGTTGGGTGGCAAAGTGGTGTAGTGGTAGAGTTGCTGCCTTACAGCGTCAGAGACCTCGGTTTGAACCTGATTACGTGTGCTGTCTGTGTGGAGTTTGTATGTTCCCCCTGTGACCGCGTGGGTTTTCTTTGGGTGCTCTGGTTACCTCCCACTCTCCAAAGACGTACATGTTTGTAGGTTAATTTTCTTCAGTAAAATTGTAAAGTGACCCCAGTGTGTGTAGGATAGTTAACGTACAGGGTGATCACTGGTCGGCACAATCTTGGTGGGTCGAACGGCCTGTTTCCACGCTGTACCTCTAAATTCTAAAGTCTAAAAGCCTTAAAAGAAGTGTTTATCCTATTGGATTGACCTCCGCTGTGCTCCGTCTGAACTTGTAAGCAGTTGGTGTCGAACCTGTTCTGTCTGGAGGTTTTGAATTCAAGTCCTCTGCTAATAATTCCAGAACATTAGCCGGGATGGGCTTCAGTCCTGAGGGAATGCTAGATGTCAAAAAGGTGTTAACTGTTAAACATTAACATGTAAAAACACCCCGTAGCCCAACACAAAGAGGAACAGGCTTGGCCCTAGTGCGTGGGCCAATATTTACGTGATCAATCTTTTCAACCTCTGGGTTGGGGTGGGAGATTGCAACCTTCACATGGTCCACCCTGTTTCGATGAATGCAATCAACCTGGCGTGCACAATCAAATAAGATCAAATAGAACAAGTTGTCTTACAACTTTAGGCTGTGTACGTCATACGCAAGAAGAAGAAAAACCTCTGGATACGGCTACCGCCTCCTGACACTGAACATCCCTTCAGGCGTGTACCTTGGGATGCCAGCTCATTTCTGGGGAATGTGCTGCGACCTTTCCAAAACACCACTCTTGGCCAAGCACAACACGTTGAAAAGGAAAGCTCACCAGGCTATGAGAGGTGGTGATGACGGGAAAGGGGCAAAGGTACAGGAAAAACAAAAACACTTTACAATATGCAGGGAGCAAAGTCATAAAGCTGAGAAGATCGACAAGGGCTGTCATTGATTAACTGAATGAATAACCACTTACAGTAAACGAGATAGTAGGAAGTCATACTTTACCCTAGCTTGAAAATTGATTACCATGTTTGCTTGCAACATAGTGCAAGGCCTTTCAGTCCATTCAGTCTATGCCGGCTCACAAAATAATCCCATTCCCACACTAACTTTCCCTGTAACCTATTTTCCCCACACTTCCATCAATTCTCCCAGCCACCAATACACTGGGGAGAATTTTACAATGGCTAATTAACCTACCAACCCGCACAATGTTAGAATGTGAGTCCAAACTCCATCCACACATGGTCACAGGGAGATAGACACAAAATGCTGGAGTAACTCAGCGAGACAGGCAGCATCTCTGGGTAGAAGGAATGGGTGACGTTTCAGGTCGATATCTTTCTTCAGACTGAGCTTCAGGGGAGTGGGAGACACGGAGATAAGGAAGTGTAAGAGCTCAAAAGAGATGAAGATCAAGGAAAACGTAGAATAGATCATTGATAGCTGGGAGAAGGTGACAACAAAGCAAACGGAGATAAAATGTAATCCGGGGGACAACCAGGCTGGTGGGAGAACTGGGAAGCGGAAGGGATGGAGAGAGAGAGGGAAAGCAAGGGTTACTTTAAGTTAGAGAAGTCAATGTTCATACCGCTGGGGTGTAAGCTGCACAAACAACCTATGAGGTGCTGTTCCTCCAATTTGTGCTGGGCCTCACTCTGACAATGGAGGAGGCCCAGGACAGAAAGGTCATTGTGGGAATGGGAGGGGGAGTTCAAGTGTTGAGCAACCAGGAGATCACGTAAGTTTAGGCGGACTGAGCGGAGGTGTTCAGCAACACAGGGAGAACGTGAAAACTCCACACAGATAGCACCCGAGGCGTGGATTGAACCTGGGTTGATAGAGCTGTGAGGAGGCAGCTCTACCAGCTGTGCCACCGTACCACCCATTTGTCATGTCATTGATTCTTCCTTGGGACTGCGTCTAAATTCTGGAAATCCTGACTCAACAGTATTGTGGAAGCACCTTCACCAGAAGAACATAAGAAATTGGGGTAGAGGATGTGCAGTTTAATATGAGCAACTGCGAGATATTACCCTTTGGGAGATCAAATGTAAAGGAAAGATATGCAGTTAATGGCAAAACGCTTAACAACATTGCTGTGCAGAGGGATCTTGGGGGTCCAAGTCTATAGATCCCTGGAAGTGACAACACAAGTAAATAGAAGGTGTATGGTGTGCTTGCCTTCATTGGTTATGGCATTGAGGATAAAGGGCCTGTCCCACTTGGCGATTTTTTCGGCGGCTGCCGGCATCATTGACTGACGTATCAGGTCACCGAAAACATCGCGGTGTGACTCGGCGTGATGACGTATTGATGCGTGGTGTTTCCTCAGGTGTCGCAACTTTTTTTTGTCGCCGCTGGATTCTGAAATGTTCAAAATCGATTTTCAAATGAAAAAAATTGCAGTGGGACAGGCCCTTAAGAGTCAGGAAGTCATTTTGCAGCTTTATAAAACATTGGATAGGCGCCATTTGGAGTACTGTGTACAGCTCCGGTTGCCTGATTACATGAAGGATGTGGAGGATCTTCATAGGGTGCAGAGGAGATTCCCAGAATGCTGTCTGGAATAGAGAGTATTAACTGTACGGTGAGGTTGAACAACCGTAATCAGGATCGAACGTGGGTCTCTGGAGCTGTAAGACAGCAACTTTACCCCTGCTCCACTGTAAAGTCCGCAGACTGTATCTTCAAACCAAATAATTCCAGATCAGATTTACATAACTGTTATTCATTGAACGATCGGACACAAAATACCCACTTTGTGTCTGTTCAGTATTCTTAATTAATCTTTTTTACTGATACTTCATCTCAACCAATGGCTGGGTGAAGATCCATCATGCCCCGTGCTCAACACCAGCCACACTTAGGCACATCCTCACTGGGTGTAAAGTAAGCCTCACCCAAGGACGGTACACCTGGAGACATAATCAAGTGCTCAAATGCCTGGCAGCGACTCTGGAACGCAGGAGAACAACCCACAATGCCCTGCTGCCCAGAACAACCAACCCAGTTAAGCCAATTGCCTTTGTTCGGGGGGGGGGGGGGGGGAGAACAAAGGCAATGGAAAATTCCACCAAGGACCAGGTTTGGACAGCTGGAGGCAGCCCGGGATTGGCAGATGCTGGTGGATGTGGACCAACGGCTTACAGTTCCATCAGAGGTAGCCATCACCAACTTGAGGCCTGATCTTGTGCTCTGGTCGAACTCTCAGCGCGTGGTGTATTTTGTGGAGCTCACAGTCCCTTGGGAGGATGCTGTGCAGGAAGTCTTTGAAAGAAAGAAACTGCGATATACAGAGCTTGCAGCGGAGGCAGAACAGCGGGGCTGGAGAGCTAAGATCTGCCCGGTAGAAGTTGGATGTCGAAGATTCGTGGCAACATCTACCTTAAGACTGATGAAGGACCTGGGGATCAGCGGACAAGCCCTACGCAAGGCCATCAAAGAAACATCATGGGTGGCAGAGCGGAGTAGCCAGTGGCTCTGGCTGAAGAGGAAAGACCCCATTTGGTCTCCCAAATAGCCGACTAGACAGATGCAGAGGGGGGTGGTTCTGGGACGCCAGAATGCACCGCTGAGCCTACTGAAGATGCTGTGGGTTCAATCAGTGAAAGGTCAATGAAAGTAGGTGCCCACTTGATAACCCCAATGATCTGTCTGCCTAGTCTTTCTCAACATCGGAGGAGCATAGATGAGTGCAGAAGGCTCCCATCACCATCGGGAGTAAATTTATATTTGACACTTTGGACTTTTAAAACCTAGTCCTGTGTATTTGTAAACATATCATGATGGCATCCAAGACATTGAGAAAAATGAATTCTTATTAATTAAGATTAACGTATAACACTGCTACGTAATTGCCACTGTGTCGTGTGAATGGACATTGCAGCACATCCGTCAATTATGTAGTCCACCATTTAATGTATTAATAAAATTGATAGACATATAATCCAGATTCTTTCTGACTTTCACTCACTCTCTCTGACTTATGAGGACAATAAAATGATCCCTTTGCCATTTTTACCCTATCCAAAGCTCCACACATTTATATAATCAACACTATCAAACCAATCTATCTTTCATAGACACAAAAAGCTGGAGTAACTCAGCGGGTCAGGCAGCATCTCTGGAGAGAAGGAATAGGTGATGCTTCGGGTTGAGATCTTTCTTCAGTCTGAAGAAGGGTCTCTAGCCGAAGCGTCACCTATTCCTTTTCTCCAGAGATGCTGCCTGACCCGCTGAGTTACTCCAGCATGCTGTGTCTATCTTCGGTGTAAACCAGCATCTGCAGTTCCTTCCTGCACAATCTACCTTTCCCTCTGTTCTCTTTGTTGGCAATCTTTTAATGTCAGCTATTGTTACATTTTTATTGAGCATCTGTTCAGTGCAATCTGGCCCCGCTCCTTCATGCTGTACAAAGTGTCTGCCATTGCCAGTAGCAGATCTCAGACAACATGCTCGGTAATCTGATCCACGACAACTTCAAGTGACAACATTGGACCTCTGTAGGAATGCACCACAGTGGATGCAACTCCAGTGTTGGCTACTGATGCTTCTCCATGTCCCCTGCCCAAGGTTGCATACGATCACTTCCCCCTTCTTTAGGGTGGCACAGTGACGCCAGAGACCTGCGTTCGATCCTGACCATGGGTGCTGTCTGTACAGAGTTTTGCACGTTCTCCCTGTGACCAAATGGGCTTTCTCCGGGGGGCTCCGGTTTCCTCCCACACTCTAAAGACATGCAGGTTTGTAGGTTAATTGGCTTCTCTAAAATTGTGATCACTGTTCGGCACAGATTCAGTGGGCTGAAGGGCCTGTTTCCACACTGAAAATCTAAAGTCAAGTCTAAAGTCTAAGCATGGGAATTGAAGTAAAGTATTTTATTGTGCTTACTAAGAAGTTGATACTTATTACCTAACAAGCAAGAGAAAAGATATAAGCAATGTGAAGTGACGTTATACACCGGGGCACTCTAGGTCACTGCCCTGATATCGCCATGTGTTTTCCTGCAACTATGGTCCAATATGGACCTGGGTTCTTTCTCAACATTGCTTTAACGTCAATTATGAAGTCATGTTGCAGCTTTGGATAGACGCCATTTGGAGTACCGTGTACAGCTCTGGTTGCCTGATTACAGGAAGGATGTGGAAGATCTTCATAGGGTGCAGAGGAGTTTACCAGAATGCTGTCTGGAATAGAGAGTATTAACTGTACGGTGAGGTTGGACAGGATCGAACGTGGGTCTCTGGAGCTGTAAGACAGCAACTCTACCCCTGCTCCACTGTAAAGTCCGCAGACTGTATCTTCAAACCCAATAATTCCAGATCAGATTTAGAAAACTGTTATTCTTTGATGGATCGGACACAAAATACCCACTTTGTGTCTGTTCAGTATTCTTAATTAATTTTATTTACTGATACTTTATCATGATGGCATCCAAGACATTGAGAAAAATGGATTCTTATTAATTATGATTAACTTATAACACTGCCACACAATTTGCCATTTTTGCCCTATCCAAAGCTCCACACATTTATATAATCAACACTATCAAACCAATCTACCTTTCATAGGCACAGCATTCTGGAGTAACTCAGCGGGTCAGGCAGCATCTCTGGAGAGAAGGAACAGGTGATGCTTCGGGTTGAGATCTTTCTTCAGTCTGAAGAAAGGACTCTACCCAAAGCATCACCTATTCCTTTTCTCCAGAAATGCTGCCTGATCCACTCAGTTACTCCAGCATGCTGTGTCCATCTTCGGTGTAAACCAGCATCTGCAGTTCCTTCCTGCACAATCTACCTTTCCCTCTGTTCACTTTGTCAGCAATTTTTTGATGTCAGCTATTGTTATATTCTAAAATTGTGAATTGTGATCACTGTTCGGCACAGATTCAGTGGGCTGAAGGGCCTGTTTCCACACTGAAAATCTAAAGTAAAGTCTAAAGTCTAATCATGCGAATTGAAGTAAAGTATTTTATTGTGCTTACTAAGAAGTTGATACTTATTACCTAGCAAGCAAGAGAAAAGATATAAGCAATGTGAAGTGACGTTATACACCGGGGCACTCTAGGTCACTGTCCTGATATCTCCATGTGTTTTCCTGCAACTATGGCCCAATATGGACCTGGGTTCTTTATCAACATTGCCTCAACGTCAACCTATGTGCTCCAACATCAGCCTGGGTGCTTACCTGGTGGTGTCCTGATGCCCGTTCAGGCGTTGCTATTCATTCTGCTCCTACATTGGTTAGGATACTTCCTCAGCAATGCCCAGATTTGTCCCAGGTGCTCTTTCTGTAGTCTTGGTTCTGAAGACCATTGGTTTACCAAATATTTACTCTTTCATCCTGCTTAATTTTTCCAAGGAAGTCCAAGGTGATTCTAATTCAAGGTGATGCTACTCCTTGACATTCAATGCTCCAATAAACAGAATTTCCTGCACTCCACATGGTTGCATCCTCTTTTCCCCCATGGCCTCATCAGTATGATAATTATAACCTGAGCAGTCAACTCGCCCCACAGTCCTGTCCTGTGCCTCTGCAACCTCTTCCTACAGCCCCGCAGTTTTGGCTTCTTGTACATTCATAATCTAAACAACTTCATCAGATTTAGCTCCATAATTTCCCAGCTCCCTATCTCTCTCCGTCTTTACTCCTTAACCCCTACCCTTCTGATCCATCTATGTCCTAATGTCCTAAAGTCTGTTTGATAATTCTCTTGGTAAACATCTTAGGATGTTTTGTGATATTAAATGAGCTATTTAAATGCAAGCCTTTGTTGTTACTGAAGATAGACACAAAGTGCTGGAGTAACTCAGCAGGTCAGGCAGCATCTCTGGAGAAAAAGAATGGGTGACATTTTGGGTCCGTACCCTTCTTCTGTTGTTATTGTTGCATATGGAATGCATGTCGATGCAAACAGAATGGGACCTGGAGACAACAGGCAGCATTCAACCCATTCTTACATTTCTCATACATTTCCTTAGGTCATAGCAGGAGGTCAGCGAATCCATCAAGTCTATACCAGTCCTTAGAGCAAACAAAATGTCTTAAAGTAAACCAAACCTACTGATTCAAAGAGGCAAAATAATTCAGAAATGGAATAGAATAATAAGCTTCAAGAATCGAAAGTTGTTTCTGTCCATTTTCGGAAGATTATTGAAAACATTTTGAAAATGCCACGAGTGGTGTTGGCTGACAGGAAACACCAGCCAACGCTTGCATGTGCCTCAGAGACCTGGGTTCGATCCTGACTACGGGTGCTGTCTGTACGGATTTTGCACGTTCTCACTGTGGCAGCGTGGGTTTTCTCCGGTTTCCTCCAACACTCCAAGGATATACAGATTTGTAAGTTAATTGGCCGGTAAAATTGTAAATAGCCCAGAGTGTGTAGGATAGTGTTAGTGTGCGGGGTGATCGCTGGTCGGCGCGGACTCGGTGGGCCGAAGGGCCTGTTTCTGCACTGTATCTCTAAATTCTAACGTCTAAAGGAAGTCTACAAGTACAAAGGGTACACAACTAAATATACTTGTGAGTCACCAGGCACATGCCGTGAGTGATTACTCAGGGTAGGCACTCAGTCGGATTTTTAAAAATATATAAACCACGCATGCGCAGATTGTTCTCTCCGTAAAAATAAAAAATAAAAATAAAGACAGTGACAATTCAATTTGCCCAAGGCTTCCTAGTCTCCTTTATTCTCTTTTACTGAATGGGTGGGGGGGTGACGGGTGATGGCAGGTGGAGAGATGGTGGGAAAATCGGGAGTTCCGGGAAAAGTTGAATCAGTTGTCATCTTATTGAATGACAACACTTGTTCAAGGGACCAATTGGGGGGACAGTTAATTTCACAGCGTGTGGAGAGTCTGTGCCAGGGGTAAAGTTGTGGGGAGGGCAGGACTGTTGAGAATGAGGGGGTCGGGAATACTGCCAGTAACTCACTCACTTACCGCTGCTGCGGCGCTCCAGGCGTGGAGCCACCACATTTTAGCCGGGATAGAAGCAGCTCGGGTAGCTGCGAGTGGCCGCCGGGACCCGACAGTCAAACTGGCCGCCACTTCAACGCCTTCTGCCGGCCCGTTCACTTCAGGCAGTGCTCTCCGTCTGAACATCTCTCACCTGCCACTCGCTCATGTCAGCGGCTTCCTGCAAATCCTTAAATTCCCACGGCCGAGTAACCTCAATCGCGCTGTCGGAATTTAAGGATTTGCGGGACTTGAGTGAGGCCAGCGAGCGGCAGGAGAGAGGTTTTGCATGCCTCCGTGCAAGGAGCGTCACAAGTGGCATTATCCCGACCCCCTCCTTCACAACATTTGTGCCCTCCCCACAACTTTACCCCGGGCCAGTCTGCCCAAATGCTATGAAAGGAGCTCTCCCCCACCCAAACACCCCGGGAAGTACGGTATTTAAAAACATAAACACAAAATGTACTTACCACATTATTGGTACACGAGCTTCTCTCCCTGTTTCCTAAGGTACACTTAAAATAATGCCAATCCATATTTGAAAACCCCGCCAAGAAACTCGGGCTGCGCATGTGCAGTAGGCTGCTGTGCCTGCGCAGTGCTGCAAAGGCAGAATTTCTGATGCCTTCAGCCCCGCTTGAAATTGACGCTTGAAGCAGCGCTGACGGCACGTGGGCTGCACAGAGTTTCAAGGGTTACAAGTGCTGCGGATGAAAGGCACGGAGAATTATGCCTACCTAGGAGATCGATCTCTTAGATAGGCATAATTCTCCCATGCCTTTATTATTGATATTTAGTAATTACTATGTTATAATTTTAGTCAGGGTAGGCAGTGCCTACCTTGCCTACCCTGACGGTACGTGCCCGCTGTGAGTGCCTGAAAGGTCCTGCAGATCAGACAAGGTACATCAACCTTAGAGTTGAAGGTTTCTGAAGAAGGGTTTCGGCCCGAAACGTTGCCTATCTCCTTCACTCCATAGATGCTGCTGCACCCGCTGAGTTTCTCCAGCATTTTGTGTACCCAACATCAACCTTGGGGTTAGGAGGGAGAGATAGATCAGCCATGATTGAACGGTTGAGTAGATTTGATGGGCCGAATGGCCTAATTCTACTTTTATCACTTATCACATTGTGACTGCTCCCTCTGCTGCGAGACTGACCCTTGAGCCCAGAGGTAGAGCATTGACATGCCGAAGGGAAGATCTGGGTGCACTGCACATCCATCTATGGTCTACAATTGTACGGTCGTTCTGTCGGGTGATGTGGGTGTGGCCACTAATTGACCTTAGTCCCATTTATAATCCGCCCCTGCAATCCTTCACAAAGGTTGAACTCGTCATAGGATACAAAAGTTAACTTGTCATGAGCATTATATAACTATGGATTTTAATACCAATTGGACTTTAATCCTTTATTATCTTTAATTCAAGCTTTGAATGAATAAATTGAGAGCAATTGTCATAGAAAACATAGCAAAATAGTTTGCAGGACGAGGCCATTCAGCCCTTTGAGCCAGCACTGCCATTCATTATGATCATGGCTGATCATCCACAATCAGTAACCTGTGCCTGCTTTCTCCCCATGTCCCTTGATTCCGCTAGCCCCTCGAGCTCTATCTAACTCTCTTTTAAATTCATCCAGTGAATTGGCCTCTACTGCCTTCTGCGGCAATGGCAATGGTCAGATAATGTTTGAGTGACTATACCTGAGCCAGTATCCAGAAACTCAGGGCACTGACCCTTGAATCTTAGTTCAAATTCCACTAAAAAAGTCCAAGTAAATGTGGAATAAAAAGCATTAAACTGGAGAAGTAAGTTTGGGAAATGCCACCAGAAGTAACATTGGAATAAACGTCACACCTACATACAACAGCATGATCCAGGGACAGGCCATTTTCCCCACAGTCTCCATGCCAAACAAGATGCTAAATTAAACATCCCTCTGCCTGCACAGGATCTATATCTCTCCATTCTCTTAACATCCATGTACCTATCTAAAAGCCTCTTAAACACAACTGTAATATCTAAAAACCTGGCCAAAACCTGGCGACTCTTGCATATAGACACAGTGGGCAGTTTCTATGTATTATATAGTTATTGTATTTATGCATGGCAATAATTTTATTGATCTATGTGAAAATTAAGAATTTCACTGAACCTTGGTACACGTGAAATAAAGGAACTGTTAAACCATTGAACCAGTGTACTGCAAACACTACACCTGGCAATATGTTCCAGGCACCCTCCACTCGGTGTAAAAAACTTGACCCACACATCTCCTTAAAAACATCTCCCTCTCACCTTAAAGCGATGCCCTCTGGTATTTCACATTTCCATCCATGGATAAAGGTCTACCCTATCTATGTCTCTCATAAGTTGATGAACCTCTCCGAGGTGTCCCATCAGCCTCTGACATGATTTTGCCAAATGTGCGATGGCTGCTCAGGTTATAATTATCTCTGTGATCTAATTTTAGTGTAATAGTTAATGTACTGGTTACTCTATGGCCTGCACCAGAGTTTGAATTCCATCACAGCAGCCAAGGAATTTACATTCGAGCAGTTAAATAAACCCAGATTGAAAAGCCAGTGTCAGATATGGTAACCACTGGATTGTTCTGAGAGTGGTGAAGTTGTAGCTGCATGGTGGTGCAGTGGCAGAGCTGCCATCTTACAATGCCAGAGACCCGAGTTCGATCCTGAGTCCATGTGTAGTCTTTACAGAGTTTGCACATTCTCCCTGTGACCATGTGGGTTTTCTCCAGGTGCCCTGGTTTCCTCCCACACTCCAAATATGTGCAGGTTTGTAGGTTAATTGGCTTCTATAAATTGCCCATGGTGTGTAGGATAGAACTAGCGCCATGTGATCACTGGTCGGTGTGGACACAGTGGGCTGAAGGGTCTGTTTCCATGCAGTATCTCTAACCTAAACTAAACTAAATTAAAGCCCAGCTGATTCAATATTGTTCTTCGGGGAAAGGAATCTCCCGCTTTAACCAACTCCTGCCTATACGTAACTCCAAACCAATAAATGTGGAAAGTGTTACATACTTACTCAGATTGGGGGCTTTTAGAGATGCTGACCTTGCCTTTTTTCAGTTTCAGTTAGTTTATTGTCATGTGTACCGAGAGACAGTGAAAAGCTTTTGTCACGTGCTAACCTTAATATTAAAGCATACCTTTAATCTTCGACCCATTCTGGGCATGAAGTTAATAATTTGGTACGATTGAAAGATACAACATGGAAACTGGCCCTTTGGCCCACCGAGTCCAAGCCAACCATCGATCACCCGTTCACACTAGTTCTACGTCATTCCATTTTCTCACCCATTCCCTGCACACTAGGGGCAATATACAGAGGCCAATTTGGTTAGTTAGTTTAGTTTATTGTCGCATGTACCAAAATATAGTGAAAAGCTTTTGATGCATGCTAACCAGTAGGCGGAAAGACAATCCATGATTACAATCGAGTCCACTACAGTTTACAGATACACAATAAAGGGGATAATGTTTAGTTAACCTATAAGCCTGCATGTCTTTGAGAAGCTGTGAATAGCTTCTGTGAAACCTACGTCTCCAGATTAATGCTTTTTATTCCACTTTTTAAAAAAATTCTTTAGCGGAATTCGAACTAAGATTCAAGGAACAGTAGTCAGAGGTTCTTGATGCTGGCAAAAATATAGTAAATAAAATATTCTGTGATCAGCAATACACTAAAGGGAAATAATCCATCACGGCCATTAATCCATAGTGAATATAAAAACCAAAACCATTAATATTTTATACTATACATACAATTGCCCGCCGGGGGCTCCAACATCAAGACTCGGAGCGGGGCCTTACATCGCCCGGCGTGGCCTTAACGGACTTACCATCACCCGCCGGGGGCTTCAACATCGGGGGAAGAATAACCAACAGGGGAGAGACAAGACTTTGCCTTCCATCACAGCGAGGAAGGGTTTGGAGATTCACTGTGATGGATGTTTATGTAATTTGTGTTAATTGTGTGCCTTGGTTTTTCCATGTTTGTATGACTGCAGAGACTTAATTTCGTTTGAGCTTAGGTTCAAATGACAATAAATAGCATTCCAATAAGTTCATTTTCTTAAGTCTTTGGATCAGAATTAGGTCATTCAGCCGATCAAGTCTACTCCGCCATTCAACCATATCTTTCCCTCTCAACCCCATTCTCCAGCCTTCTCCCCATAACTTTTGACACCCCTACTAATTAAATAAACTGTTAATCTCCACTTTAAAAAGACCCAATGATGGCCTCCAGAGCGGAATGTGGCAATGAATTATACAGATCCACTGCCCTCCTGCTAAAGAAATTCTTCCTCATCCTTTTTGTAAAGGTACTTCCGTTTATTCTGAGGCTGTGCGTTCTGGTCCTAGATACTCCCATTAGTGGAAATATCCCTATCCAGGCCTTTAAATATCCGGTAAGTTTCAATGAGAAGTCCCTTCTCATTTGTCTAAACTCCAGCGAGTACAGGCCCAGTGCCGTCAAACCCTCATAGTACGTTAACCCACTCATTCCAGGGATCATTCTCATAAACCTCCTCTGGACCCTCTCCAATGCCAGCACATCCCTCCTCAGATATGGAGCCCAGAACTGCTCACAATACTCCAAATGTGGCCAGACCAGTGCCAGGAAGGTAGATCAGCAGCACAATGTGGAGTGCAAAGTTCATGTCAAAGCATGAAAGAAGACATGGTCATCTACTGCAGCCAAGTCTCCGGACCTAACATCTAATGTGCCACTGGAATCCAGCTCCTGCGGCCGAAAAGGTGGGGTTCCTCATGTGCATCAGCCTCTCCACCTTAATCTCTCCCACACACAGGCTATCAGTCTATCATTCATGACATGAGACTGCACAACCATGCTATCGTCATCTACGACAGGCCACCACCATTGCATTCTTGAGCTTTAGGAGAAAACAGGAGCATTTGGATAGAAACCATGCAAACATCACCTACCTGAGGACAGGATTGAACCGAGATCGCTGGAACTGCTGGACAGCAGCGCCACCATGCCACCCCAAATCGGCATTGCCTGCAATTTAGAATAAATGTAGGTACAGTAATCATATTAATGATTGTGAATATACTAGATCATCAGATTCACTCCTGTCTGCCAATCTGTGAATCGGTGACCTCAGTCACGTAACAATGTACTTGAATCTTAAATCTCCTTTGAAAATACTTTTGTGTTCAGCAAAGAAAACATGGTCTATTAACCTGGACCTGCTGGTGACACCTATGTCCTGAAGAAAGAATAAATCGAAAATATTTGACTGATATTCATTGATATATTATCCCTGTGTAGGAAGGAACTGCAGATGCTGGTTTACACTGAAGATAGACACAAAATGCTGGTGTAATTAAGCAGGACAGGCAGCATCTCTGGAGAGAAGGAATGGGTGACATTTTGAGTCGAGACGTTTCTTCAGACTTTAGGCAATAATGCATCACGGGCAATAATCTATTATCAATGTGGACAAGTATCCATCTTGTGTATTAATCTATTGCAGACCACAATTTTATGCGCATTATTGCATTCATCAATTAACTATGGGAATTTATTAATTGAACATGAAACACAGATCCATCATGAGTCCCAATTGATAAGTGAGTATTATCAGTAATGCCCATTATTTCATTAAAGTTAAATAAATATGGTCATTTATCTAGTCCTAAGGCCATTTATTCATTAAGACCATTAATCTTGCATGCATTATGGACTTTAAAATATGACTGTATTAATACATTATCAATTTCACAATTAATCAATAAAGGGCCCCTAATCCATTTTTTATTGAAAAGTGAAAAAAACCTTGTAAATCTGAAAATAGTACAGTGAGTGCTCAACATGTCTGTAGAACTTGTGATGAGAGGTCAATAACGTGAAACACAGGGTGACACAGTGGTGCAGCGGTGGAGTTGCTGCCTTACAGCACTTACAGCGCCAGAGAGCCGGGTTCGATCCTGTCTACAGCTGCTTGTTTTTGTACAGAGTTTGTACGTTCTCCCCGTGACCTGCATGGGTTTTCTCCGACACTCAATTTCCTCCCACACTCCAATGACGTACAGGTGTGTAGGTTAATTGGCTTGGTATAAATGTAAAAATTGTCCCGCGTGTAGGATAGTTTTAATGTGCGGGGATCGCTGGTCGGCGTGAACTTGGTGGGCCTGTTTCCATGCAATATCTCTAAACTAAACTAAACTAAACTACACTAAATTAACACTGTTTCACCCTCCATATCAGCTGCCTGACCTGCTAGTGTACAGAATTAGTGTACGGGTGATCGTTGGTCAGCACGGACTCAATGGGCAGAAGGGCCTGTTTACACACTCTTTCTCTAAACTAAACTAAATCCATTATCCATGTGGACATTATTCTAATATGTACATTAATCTTCATGAGAACTAATACATTGTTACCAGGGGCATTAACACATTGTGCTTTATGGCCATTTCATTATTAGAAATATTAGTCTTTTATGTACATGGTTCGGTTATCCATTATGGACAACAAATAATAGTTAATTATAACTTTATCACATATGCAAACTGGTTGGTAATCAATAAGGATAGTAACTTTTAGAGAACTTTAATCTGGTGTTTTATTTATTATGGGCCATGATCTGTCATCTGGTCTGCACATTGTTCCATTATCTAGTCTGAACATGAACCTTTCATGAACTTTCAATCATGAACCATTTTGAGCAGTAATCCAATGTGAATATTAATATGTTGTGGTCATAACTATTATTAGCATCTTTGCATTCATTAATTATACATTGTGAAGTGAGCCATTAAAGCCATTAATCTATTATCTCTGATGGCCGTTTATTCATCAAACACTAATTCATAATTATAGAGCTGAGGCTCCTTAAGGCGCTGGTCAGACCGCATTTGGAATAATGAGTAATTTTGGGCACCATATCTGAGGAAGGATGTGCTGGCCCTGGAGAGGGTTCAGAGGAGGTTTACAAGCATGATCCCAGGAATGTGGGTTAACTTATGATGACGGCACTGGACCTGAACTCGCTGGAGTTTAGAAGAATGAGGGGGGACCTCATTGAAAAGTACCGAATAGTGAAACGCTTGGATAGCGTGAATGTGGAGAGGATGTTTCCACTAGCGTCTAGGACTAGTGGTCATAGCCTCAGAATTAAAGGATGTTCCTTTAGGAAGAAGGAATTTAATTAGTCTCCCAAGAGGGTGGTGAATTTGTTGCCACAGAAGGCTGTGGGGTCCAAATCAATGGATATTTTCAAGGCAGAGATAGATAGATTCTTGATTAGTATGGGTGTCAGAGGTTATAAGGAGAAGGCAGGAAAATGGGATTAGGAGGGAGAGATAGATCAGCCATGATTGAATGATGGAGTAGACTTGATGGGTCGAATGGCTTAATTCTTTTCCTATCACTTACGAACTTCTGAACTTATGAATACTAATTTTGTGCGAGATAGTAGAGCACACTGAGTCCGTACATACAAGTCGCCACGATTTAGTCGCCATCTTGTACCTTCCAAGTCCGATCTTTTTCTTTTACATATTAGAGTCTTAACCTGGCCATAAAAGACCATTGTCCTGGCGATGGCACTGGGTTGGCGTTGCACGGTATGTCCTGACCAGTCAACCTGTCAATGTCCTCCACTGCGGCTCCACCGCTCCATGCCGCTGCAGGCTGCGTCCATTCCGTGTGGCCATTTATCCATTACTCACAATCAGTCTTAAAATTTACTCATCATGGTCTTTAATCTGTTGTACATCACAGGCTTTAATACATTATGAACACAAATCTCTTGTAGAGCTTCACACCGAAGATAGATGCAATGTGCTGAAGTAACTCAGCGGGTCAGGCAGCATCTTTGGAGAAAAGGAATAGGTGACATTTCAGATTAAGACCCTTCTTCCGACTGAGAGTCAGGGGAGAGGAAACGAGAGGTATGAAAAGGTACAAAGAACAATGGAATGAAAAGTATCCACAAGGACACATCAAAGCCAGCAATGATGATGAAGGAAAGTTGGAGCCCACAATGGTGCATTGTTGGCTGTGGGGAACGTGAAAACAAGTGGATACAAACAGTGAAACTAAGCAGGACGACAGCGAAACTAGTTTGAAGACTAGGATGGGAGGATGGGGGTTTGGCCTCACTCTGATAGTGGAGGAGGAACCATTATGGGCAGTGACCCCTATGTTTTATGGGTATTTATCCCAAATGGACATTAATCCATTAGAAATAATTGAGATTGATCCATTATTCATTAGTCATTTAACCTCTGTGGGCATCATTCTATTATCCATTAAGGACATTTACACATTCATCCATAATAAGCATTAATTTGGTATGAATCATATTTTGATGGGTATTCATCTAGTTGGCACCCCAAACATCTCTCCTTTATGGGCAATGATTCAATGTACATTCAGGGGGTTCATTCATTATGGACATTCATTTATAATGGCCATAAACACTTTATCCAACATAGAAATTCACTTATTTTCATAAAATGCATTAATTCCTTATGTAAATTTATCAATTTTAATGATGGAATTATCCAGAATGATCCCTAATTCATATTTTGGAAAAACATCCATTACAGCCATGAATCTATCACCTATTATTGTCCACATTACATTATTGGCATTAATATATTACCCCTAAGGGATATTTATTTTAAAAAGACATGGATTATCATCTATAGGAACATTATAGTAATTTTGGGCATCTTCTATAGGAGCATTATAGGGCATCTTGCATTATAGTAATTTTGTAAGTCTCTTATAGAGACTTACAAAATTCTTAAGGGTTTGGACAGGCTAGATGCAGGAAAATTGTTCCCGATGATGGGGAACTCCAGAACTAGGGGTCACAGTTTAAGGATAAGGGGGAAGTCTTTTAGGACCGAGATGAGAAAATCATTTTTCACACAGAGAGTGGTGAATCTATGGAAGTCTCTGTCATAGAAGGTAGTTGAGGCCAGTTCATTGGCTATATTTAAGAGGGAGTTAGATGTGGCCCTTGTGGCTAAATGGATCAGGGGGTATGGAGAGAAGGCAGGTACAGGATACTGAGTTGGATGATCAGCCATGATCAAATTGAATGGCGGTGCAGGCTCGCAGGGCCGAATGGCCTACTCCTGCACCTATTTTCTATGTTTCTATGTTTCTATGAGCCATTAATACAGTATCTTTTATGGGCATAATATTAAATTTCCCATTATCAATCTCTTACATACTCATGGTCCTTAATTTGTTACAGTACTTAACCCACAATGAGTATCCATATGACTATATTATGCACATTCCTTGTTAACTTGCATAAATTCATTTTCCTTTAATCCACCGTGGGCATTCATATTTAATGGGCACTAAATTAAATCTATTATAAATATCAATCCATTATGAACATTATTGCTCTGAGGCCGTTTATCCATTAGTCACTTATCCATAAAATGCACCGATAATTTCTAAACATTATACCATTAACGAGAACATGCATTATTTTGTGTTCCATCCCGGTCCTTAATACAAGTTAAGCATTGAACTAAGATCCACCAGGCTAGGATTTTTTGCAAGATATTAATCCATTATCCATTATGGGCCTTAATTAATAGAACATTAATCACTCATGGGCATTGTCACATTACCACAATTATCACATTAACAATTTGGGGCATTAGTTTAGTTTAGTTTAGAGATACAGTATGGAAGTGGACCCTTTGGTCCACTGAGTCCGCTCAAACCAATGATCACCCATACACTCTATCTTACAGACTAGGGACAATTTTACAGAACTTTAGACTTTAGAGATACAGGGTGGAAACATGCCCTTCAGCCCACGGAGTCCAACCCGAGCAGTGAACACCTGTACACTAACACTATCCTGCACACAAGGGAAAATTTATAACTTTACCAAAGCCAATTCACCTACAAACCTGGGCTTTTTCGGATTGTAGAAGGAAACCGAAGCACTCACAGAAAATCCACAGGATCACAGGGCCAACGTACAAACTCTATACAGACCCCGTATGCACCCGTAGTCATGATTGAACCCGGGTCTCTGGCGCAGTGAGGCAGCAACTGCTACCACTGCGCCACTGTGCCATCCCAAATCCATTAATCCATAGTGGGCATTTATTTTTCATGGAAATTACAATTAATTGGATCTGGTATCTGATGATTTGTGATGGTTCAACATCTGTTTCACCTGGTGATATTTGCCACACCATTTTACATGCACCAGGCCCCGAGTTCCTGTACTCTCCTCACACTCACTGGTGAAACAGTTTCCATGCTCCCCTTGTGACCCCACTTCTCACGCTCCTTTTGTATTTGCAGGGACCCCAACTCCACATGAACCGTAGTTCCCGTGTTCCCTTCCTATTCTCAGGGCCCTAGAAAATTAGAATTGGAATTGCTGACTACGGGTGCTGTCTGTACGGAGTTTGTTCATTCTCCCTGTGACCATGTGGGCTTTCTCCGGGTGCTCCGATTACTTCCCACACTCTAAAGACGTGCGCAATTTACACATAAAGGAACAGAAAATGATAACACATAAAGCAAGGAGTAATGTATTTGGTTTAAGGAAGATGAGTGGAATGAAAAATTATAAGTGCTAAGTTTAGATACGATTATTACAGTTATGGGGATGTAATGTAAGATGACTGTAATAATATAATGTTGCAACAGTGTGTTAATCAATTATATTTAATGTAATCAAAATGGTGTTATCCGCCTCCAAGTTAAAGGGGGAGCAGTGTGGTGTATATTATATAAATGGTGTTACCTGCCTCCAAGTTAAAGGGGGAGCAGTGTGATGTATGTGATATAATTAGCATATGTTATGTCTTGTGTGAGGGGACGCATGCGCTGGGGGAGACTCAAGGTGGCGTCCTGGAATAAAGAAGCTTGGTAGTTCACTCCTGTATCTGAGTGTTCTTTTAAGTCAGTTCCAAGCACCCAAATACACAAGTCTCCACCACCATCTCCAGCAACATGTTCCAGGCAACTACCATCCTCTGTGTAAAAAAAATTGCACCACACATCTCCTTTAAACTCAAAACTTCAACGTCACTTCACTTCAAAACTTCAAGAGTTTCAGTACTTTCAATAATATAAATGGGGTTTTTTTTGTCCTAAATTTAAAAAATAATATAAATGTATTTCCGCTCTATATCTAAATCTTCTTTAATAAATAATATAAATTTATTTCAGTTCCTGATTTTTCTACATGACCTGCCCCTCTATCTTTGTAACATCTGCAAACTTGACTTGAACTTGGCTGATAAAAATCATTAATACACAGCGTGAAGATTAGCCGCCCCGGAACCGACCTCTGCGAAACACCGCGAGTCTCTGGCAGACAACCTGAAAACGCCCCCTTTATTCCCCCTTTCCTTCTGCCATTCAGCCAAACTTCTATCCATGCTAGTATCTTTCTTCTAATACTCTGGACTCTCATCTTCTTTAGCAGCCTCATGTGCATCACTTTATCGAAGCCTTGAGTCACCCGCATTATATATACAGGTTTATGTGTCTGCCCCAGGCACCTCAAACTGGGAGCCATTTGACAACAAGATCAACTCCTTGGCAGATTAGTTGCATGCTTGGCCACCATTGAATTGATTTTGATGAACATTTCTCCCAATGTGTTATGGCATGAAATAGTAAGATTAAATGAGAACTTACCTGTTCGAAGTTTGATCTTTATTTTATGAGGAGTTACGATGAGGGATTATGTGAAGAAGCCCCGCCTGGCGCATGATCGGCATACTTCAAAGCAGCGGCATGAAAAACACAGAACCAATAGCCGGAGTAATATAGTAAGGCTCACATAGACTAGAACTGCCAGATGATCCTTTATATTATGAGGGTCGGGAGCGGAGGGCACGTAATCCCTCATCGTAACTCCTCATAAAATAAAGATCAAACTTCGAACAGGTAAGTTCTCGTTTAATCTTACTATTTTACTTCGGAGTCACGTGAGTGACTACGTGAAGATTTTAAAGCTCTGTGTTTTTTATTCATTCCATACGACACACTGTTTCAGTCAACACAGTAGTGAGTAAATAATATATTTTTTAAAACATTGCTTCAGTTTATGTAATAAGTCTTTTAATCATAAAAGAACAAAAGTAATAACCCCTCTATTCCAGGGGAAAGTTTACAACAAAAGTGATAAAGGTATAAAATGATAACATAAATCGATAATATAAATTGATAATATAAAACAAAGCAAACAATCAACTGCGTGTCCAAACCCTGGCACCATGAGAACAGGTTTATCGTAGAACTTTGAAAAAATGTCTTCTTTACACCACCCTGCGGCCTCTAAATTTGGTCGAGTGGTACGCCCTGTACCTTTGCCGTGGACGTAGCTGCCGCCCTGGTGGAGTGAGATTTAAACACACAGTGTCTACTCCTGCTAAATCCAAAACCTGTTTTAACCATCTAAAAATGGTTTGAACTGAATCTTTTTATGCTTTTTTTGTGCGTAATCAGTAACGCTGTCTCACCATCTCGGAGACTCTTGGTTACTTCAATATATTGAGTCAAATGCTTAACTGCACATAATGTTTGATCGACAGGTTATGCTTTAAACATTACCTTTGTTCCAGTTTTCCCTGGTCTGCTTTGTTTGATTAGATCATGAACATAAAAACAATGTTATCTGAAGCTACATGCATACAATCTAAACGTAACATTTGCAATGTTTGTACTCTTTGTGCTGAAACTAATGCCATTAGCATTACTACTTTAAATGTTAACTTCTGCAAAGACATTGACGTAATTGGAGCCCATTGCCTAAGCAAGGTAAGAACAATGCTAACATCCCAAATTTCTGTATATCTGGGTTTGGGAGGATTTTTATTAAAATTCCTTTCATAAACCGGGATATTAATGGATGAGACCCGATTGATTCCCGGTCAGAAATTTGTCCTAACTAGGACGATAAAGCATTACGAGCACTATTAATGGCACTATAACTTAAGTGCTGATCAAAATTTAACCCAGCAAGGAACTCTAATACATTTGATATGTTCGCAGTACGATAAGATATCTTTGACTGTCTACAAAAGACTTCCCCTTTCTTTATATGCAACATATATTGTTTTTATGTGCTATTTGTCCAAACTGCAGCTATAACATCCATGGTCCTATCCGACAGTCCAAGCCCTTGTAATGGTCTGGTCAGAACCTGCAGATTAACAATTCATATGATCATGCAATGGATGGATTTCTTTTGTTACTGGTTGTATCAACAAATCACTGCAGCAGAATGGTTCAGTAATCATTCTAAGCATCAATGGGAACCATGACTGTGTAGGTCAATTTGGAACCACCAAAACGCCCGTGGCAGAGTCTTGCTCTATTTTCATGACATTGCCTAATCAGGCAGAATGGGGGAAAAGCATAAAAGAACATATTCCTCCAATGTAGCGAGAATGCATCCACCGCTACTGCTCCTGGGTCGGGTTCCCAAGACGTACTTGGGCAATTGGTGATTTTATCTAGACTCAAGCACATCAATGTCCGGTAATCCATACTGACTGACAATATTTTTGAACTTGTGAATTAACATCCATTCTGTATTGTCTTTAGATTTTCGTGATCTGTTGTCTGCCATAATATTGTCTCTCTCTGGGAGATAGATAGCTGAAAGCTAAAATTCTAACAAATACACCAATGCCACATCTGGTTAAATAAAAGATTTAAACTTCATCAACATCTTTGATTTGTTTTAGGCAGGTTTTCTCCGAACAAATAACCAAGAGTTTGAACATTGCTTGATCTGCACAGACCTGCAAATCTGGTGCAAAATGGGCCGAATGGCAATTTTTCTCATACAATTGAGCTCAAAATATGAGTTATAAAACAATGCCAACATGTCTTTTTGAATTTTGGTCATTGCACAACCTTCCACTTGCTTCCCAAAAGCAGTGATGCCACCCGCAATAAGCTTGAGAATTCTTTGGAATCGTATTTCCTGTGCCCGCACTATTGAAGACATGGGTGCCCAAAAATCGGATTCACCATTGGCACCCTTAGTAAAGCACAAGTGTACATATAATTCTGCTGTTTCAACCATAACAGCCTCCTGAAGCTGGTGAGAAACCAATTAATGTTGGCCACCATGGTTACCTTCCATGGCCTCACCGCTTCCTTCAGGTATCGTGCTTCGTACCGCATCAAGTACACCTGGATTTTTTCTTGTGCTGTGGTGGGTACTCATGACCAAAATCACCACTTTCAGGGTCAGTCTCCTGCTGCCCTGCTACTCCTGAGACTTGCTCAAGGAGACTACCTCCAGCCCAATCCGAGACTCTGGAGGTTCATATTCCCACATTGGTAAGGCACCATATTCTCGATATGTAAACCCCTCAGGGCCTGCCTGGGAATATACTGGGTTCTTAGACCCTTGGTTGATGATTGTTTGGAGCATTTCCTCCATTTAATCCTCATGGCTTTTCTATCTGGAGGACTTTCACAATCAGAGTCATCAGAAACCACGGGCCTCTCAGATTTCCCTTTATTTTGGCACTGGAATTTCCTCCGTGGCTTCTGCTTGTGGAGCAACTAAAGGCTCACTATCGGGTATATAAACGGCCACCGGTATCGGAACCAACTCCACACTAATCTACCGTCCCGACTGTTTCTCTTCACCCCGGGACGCTCGTTTTACCCACGTTGATTTTTTCGGAACTTTTTCCATTTTTATTTTAACTCCTCCTGGCTTTGCACACCAGCGTCATGGAGTTTGAATTTGCCCTGGAAGTAAAATAAATTCACTTACCTGCGGGCCTGTTCCTTACCGCTGGTGGAGCTGTGCTCTGCAGCTCTTTCCCTACCGACAGCGTCGACGTAAATGCCGATCATGCGCCAGGCGGGGCTTCTTCACGTAGTCACTCACGTGACTCCGAAGTAAAATGATACAGTTATTACTTGCCTGAAGGCAGTCTGAAACGAATGGTTATTTGGCATAGATTGTGGTTGATATCTGCAACGTGTTTCCTCAGGGAGTGATGGAATCACACACAATTACTCCATTTAAACAGCGTTTGGACAGACATAGAATATTGAACTGTACAGCACAGAACGGTCCCTTCGGCCCACAATGTATAGGTATGTTACAAAACTTACCTTGAGCGGCGCTGCAGTTCTGCCACTCCCCGTGTGCGCGACTTTGGTGCCTTTCAGAGGGGGGGCGGGTTTAAAATGCCGCTTTTCTCCAGACAGGGCAAATCGATCCATCTCAGGGGATTTTGTTGCTAAAGAGAAATCGCTCCGACATTTGTTTTATGAAGGTATTTTTAAACTACGCTAGATCATTTATTAGCTAGAGTAATTTAAAAATCACCTTCTAAAGCCGTGAGCGCCGACAACGGGAAGGATTTTACGTAGGGGATAAAAAAAGGTACACAGTTTATTTTTACATAAAAACGTGCTTCTGAGGAAGCCTTTAATCAAATGTTCATGTTGTGAAAAGGGGACAAAAAATATATACAAACCGGCAGTGTTTTTCCCCCCGACTGTGGGTTAAATTAACCGCAAACAGCAACGTTCCAATCCACCTCGTTCCACGAAAACCCACTCGCAAGTTGCTTTAAATGGCCATTAACTTACGGGAATTAAACACTAAATTCCTTCCATTTGGCCTATAAATTCATGACAATTAGATTTTTAAATCATGTTATATTGTGAATTGTTATGTGAATGTTATTTGGACACTTAGGCAATTTAAAAATGTTAACCTTTTCTTAAGAAATGGATAGATGTTTAGATCTGGTAATTGATTTTTGTAATTAGCTACAATTAGGTAACTAACTAATTATATGCTTTAATTTCAGGTCATCCATGTAAGATTGTTTCATATTTGTTTCAGAATGCTTCAATCTATAATAACTGAACATTTCATTGAGTTCTCTTAATTTTTAAGAAAGTTATGGGCTTTTGACTGTCCTAGATCACAGCTTTTGAGTTAAGTCAATGGAAAGGCAATGGGGAACAAGATGCTAATTTCATAGAAACATAGAAACATAGAAAATAGATGCAGGAATAGGCCATTCAGCCCTTCGAGCCTGCACCGCCATTCAATATGATCATGGCTGATCATCCAACTCAGTATCCCGTACCTGCCTTCTCTCCATACCCCCTGATCTCTTTAGCCACAAGGGCCACATCTAACTCGCTCTTAAATATAGCCAATGAACTGGCCTCAACTACCTTCTGTGGCAGATAATTCCAGAGACTCACCACTCTCTGTGTGAAAAATGTTTTCCTCATCTTGGTCCTAAACGAATTCCCCCTTATCCTTAGACTGTGATTCCTTGTTCTGGACCTCCCCAACATCGGGAACAATCTTCCTGCATCTAGCCTATCCAACCCCTTAAGAATTTTGTAAGTTTCTATAAGATTCCCCCTCAGTCTTCTAAATTCTAGCGAGTACAAGCCAAGTCTATCCAGTCTTTCCTCATATGAAAGTCCTGACATCCCAGGAATCATTTTCGAGTATGAAAATAACCTTTTTAATACTGAAGAGTATGAAAGGCCATAACCTTTTTAATACTGAAGATATGAAAGTGAATTATGTGTCAAATTAAACTTCTTTTTACGCTGTATCTGATGGGATAAATTGCAGACTTGATTTTTAAAATCTCAAAATTTTGTAACATTGCTACAATGTAGAAACAAGAAAGTGCAGATGCTGATTTGCGCAAAAGGATACAAAGTGCTGGAGTAATTCAGCAAGTCAGGCAGCTGTTCTGGAGAACATGGACAGGTGATATTTCGGGTGGAACCCTTCTTCCGCCTGAAAAGTTACCGAAAAGTCTGAAGAATGGTCCCAACCTGAAACATCACCTATCCACGTTCTCCAGAGATGCTGCCTGACGCGCTGACTTACTCCAGCACTTTGTGTCCCTTCAGCCCAATGTCCATAATGAACATGATGCCAGCTTAAACTAATCTCCTCTGCCTGCACGCGAACCTTATCCCTCCATTCCCTGCATATCCATGTGCCTATCTAAATGTCTCGTAAGTACCACTATCACATCTGCCTCCATCAGCCCTGGCAGCACGTTCCAGGCACCCACCATAAAATACCAGCCCCGCACATCTTCTTGTTAGTTTGCCTCTCTCACATTAAAGTTATGCCCTGTAGTCTTTTTCCACCATGGGAGAAAATGTTCTGACTGTCTACCCTGTCTATGCCTCTCATACTTCCGTCAACTTCTATCTGATCTCCCCTCAGCCTCCGATGCCCCACAGGAAGCAATCCACATTTGAAGCAGTTGAAGAGAAGGCATAAACAGATGCAGTCTGAATGTTGCAAAATTGGTATTGGAGTACATGAACAAAAAAAAGGTCAGCATGGATGCGATCGGGTGAAAGACCATTTTTTGTGTAAGAAAGAACTGCAGATGCTGAATAAAATCGAAGGACTCAAAATGCTGGAGTAACTCTAGAGTAACTGGAGTTGCTCCAGAACTTTTTTTGTGGTGTACAACTCTACAGAGATACAAGGAACTGCAGATGTTGGAATCTTGCATAGAACACTTTGTCACAAAGTGCTGTAAAAACTCAGCGAGCCAGGCAGCATCTCTGGAGGACATGGATAGGCAATGCTTCGGGTCGGGACCCTTCTTCAATCACCAGGAAAGGCCTGAACTCTGATGAAGGGTTGTAAAAAGAAGTGTTGCCTATCCACGTCCTCCAGAGATGCTGCATGACCCGTTGAGTTACTCCAGCACTTGGTGTTCATCTATGATATTTTGATGCCAGCAAATAGTGTTACAATCCCACCGTAACAGAGTTTTTCAATCACTTGTCTGTCATCAAAACACACATTCCCTTTAGAAAGAGAAAATATTTAGCTTTGTGTAAGGAAACCTTTATTTAGCCTGTGCGTGATAACGACCTCAGTGCAATGTCATTGACTGATAGATGGGCTCCGACATGCCTCTGTCGGATTGACGCCATTAAGAGACAGGGAATAAATGTTGAACCTATTGGTAATACCTACATCCTGAAATTTAAATGTCAAAATGTAAACACAATCTGTTACTATCGGTGCAAAGTGCGGTGGTGGATTCCAAACACTTGCGAAGGTAAGATCTTATCTGTTGCATTCCTGACTCTCAGCTTTATCAGGCAAGGAATTATGTGGATTGCGTGTTTATACTGGAAATGATGCTGGTCTGTTGCCAAGGCAAGAGTCACATTAACTGCTCCACATTACTCCATTTGGAAGCAATAATCTCAAATAAATTGAAAGCAAGTTTACTTTTGGAGCCAGTGCAGTTAATTTTTGTTGTGGCTACCATCAGTCAGAGTATTGAGTATAGAAGATAGACACAAAATGCTTCATTAACTCATTGGGACAGGCAGTATCTCTGGTGAGAAGGAATGGGTGCCGTTTCGGGTCAAGACCCTTCCTCAGACTATAAAGGTGTATAAATTAATGAGAGGAATAGATAGGGTAAAATGCAGAGTCTTTTGCCCAGAGTAGGAGAATCAAGAAGCAGAGGACATAGGTTTAAGGTGAGGGGGGGGGGGGGGGGGGGGGGAAGAATTAATAGGAACCTGAGTGGGAACTTTTACACACAAAGGGTGGTGGGTGTATGGAATGTGCTGCCAGAGGAAGGAGTTGAGTCAGATACTATCGCAATGCTTATGAAACATTTAGACAGGTATATGGATTGGGGAAGGTTTAGATGCAAAAGGATTTGAGTATAGGAGCAGGGAGGTTCTACTTCAGTTGTATAGGGTCTTGGTGAGACCACACCTGGAGTATTTCGTACAGTTCTGGTCTACAAATCTGAGGAAGGACGTTATTGCCATAGAGGGAGTGCAGAGAAGGTTCACCAGATTGATTCCTGGGATGTCAGGACTGTCTTATGAAGAAAGACTGGATAGACTCGGTTTATATTCTCTAGAATTTAGGAGATTGAGAGGGGATCTTATAGAAACTTACAAAATTCTTAAGGGGATGGACAGGCTAGATGCAGGAAGATTGTTCCCGATGTTGGGGAGGTCCAGGACAAGGGGTCACAGCTTAAGGAAAAGGGGGAAATCCTATAGGACCGAGATGAGAAGGACTTTTTTCACACAGAGAGTGGTGGGCCTCTGGAACTCTCTGCCACAGAGGGTAGTTGAGGCCAGTTTATTGGCTATATTTAAGAGGGAGTTAGATGTGGCCCTTGTGGCTAAAGGGATCAGAGGGTATGGAGAGAAGGCAGGTACAGGATACTGAGTTGGATGATCAGCCATGATCATATTGAATGGCGGTGCAGGCTCGAAGGGCCGAATGGCCTACTCCTGCACCTAATTTCTATGTTTCTATGTTTCTATTGAATATGGACAAGTAGGTGGGTAAGATGGGCCAAAGGGCCAGTTTCCACACTTTGACTATGACTCTACCAATCACTGTTCTGAACAGGCCACTTGATTTTATTGGATTCTGGACTGATATGTCGCTTGTGAGTGGGACGGCACAATGGTGCAGTGGCAGAGTTGCACAGCACCAGAGTCCGGGATTTGATCCTGACTACAGGTGCTGTCTATATGGTGGTTGTACGTTCTCCCTGTGACCATGTGGGTTTTCTCCAGATGGTCTGGTGTCCCAGCACATTCCAAAGACCTGCAACTTTGTAGGTTAATTGGCTTCTGTAAATTGTGGTTTGTCCCTAGGGTGCAGGATCTTCTTCTTGCGTATGGCGTGCACAACCTAAAGTTGTAGGACAACTTGTTTTATTTGATCTTATTTGATTGAGGGTGCAGGATGGTACTAGAGTATGGGGTGATCGCTGGTCGGTGCGGACTCGCTGGGCCGAAGGGCCTGTTTCCACACTGTGTCTCTAACAGTCTAAAGAGTGAAGTTGTATAAGCCACAGACAAACAAACACCCCGTCAGGGTGGCACAGTGGCGCAGTGAGTAGAGCAGCTGCCCCGCAGCCCCAGCCACCCAGGTTCAATCCTGACTTTGGGTCGAGTGGCTCGCTCAGATAAGTGATTGGTAGCCTCAACAAAAGTCCAATACGCTGGCTCCAAAAGTGGAGTTGCTTTTGATCTAATCATGTTCATAGTTTCCAAATGGAGTAACGTGGAGCAGCGGGCTGGGACGCTCCCGGCAAGAAGGTTGACTTGCCCACCACGGGCCGATGATGGAGGACCCGCCCGGTGGCCCCAGCGCGGCCGCAGTTGCCTCGGGACCAAGGACCCACCCGAAGACACGTCAGTCGGTGGGACCAGGGACCTCGTGGTAGGTGGGGACCTCGCTCGTTGGCTCGGCAGTCAACAGGATCAAGCACCCGCCCGAAGGCTCATCGGATGGCGCAACCGAGAGGGAGCTCGAGAGGTTGGGCGCTGGGAGTGGGCCGGTAGGAGGGAGAACCGGGATAATGCCTCCAGCGCCTTCAGGATCGGCTGCAGGAGGCGGCTCCCAGAACACAAAGATGTTTGGGTGAGGAGTGGAGAGGGACGTCGATTCACGGGAACTGCTCCAGTACATCGAACGCACGGGCCAACCGGACCTTTGACTTTGTATATGTTGGCGTCTGTATGTGTATTATATGCACAAAAAAATTAACTGTGCAGTTGCATACAGTGTGTGGCAAATTAAGTAATATTTACTATTGAAAGCTCCTTGTGTGATTCATGCTTTGGCAGTGGACCAGTATGTGTGGAAATTGCACATTCTCTATTCCTTTACTCCCGCCTGACCTGCTGAGTTACTCCTACATATTGTGTCTATCTTTGGCATAAACCAGCATCTGCAGCTCCTTTCAACACTCCTTCTGAAGGGTCCCGACCCAAAACATCACCTATTCATGTTCTCCAGAGATGCTGCATGACCCGCTGAGTTACTCCAGCACTCTGTGTCTTTTTTAGGCATAAAGGATATTAGAATAGGTTTATTATTGTCACCTGTATCAAGATACAATTAAAAACTTTGTTTTCCGTGCTATCCAAGGAGATCATGCTATACATGAGTACTTCGGGAGTGCAAAAGAGAAAATAGAGTGCAGAACATAATGTTACATCTAGTGTGAAAGTGCAGATTTAAAACAGTGCAACAAGGTAGATTGGAAGATCAGCGATACATCCTCAGTATATGGGAGGTCCGTACAAAAGTCTCATACTGGTGTGGGAGAAGTTGTTTTTGAATCGGGTAATATGATAATGTTGGCTGCTTGCTGAGGCAGTGTGAGGTATAGATGGGATTGATGTAGGGGGGGAAGTAAGGTTTGGACTGGGCTGCGACCACATCACTCTGCAGCTTCTTGCGGACATGGGAAGAGTAATTCGCGTGCAAAATTGTGATGCCTCCCAATAGGAAGCTTCCTCCAGTGCATCATTAGAAATTGGGAAAAGTTATGGGACGCACGTCGAAATTCCTTGGATTTCTAAGGAAGGTAGAGGTGTTGATGTGCTTTTTTAGTCATATTGCCGATGTGGTTGGACCAGGATATATTGTTGGTGATATTTATGCCAAATGGAGTAACATGGAGCAGTGTTCTGGGACGCTCCCAGCAAGCAGGCCGGCTCACCTGCCACGGACTGACGACGGAGGACCCGCCCTGTAGACCCGGCACTGCCGCGATCGCCGCAGGACGGGGAACCTGCCCGAAGGCTTGAAGTCGGTGGGACCGGGAACCTGCCCGAAGGCTCATCGGTCAACAGGACCTCATGGTCGGCGGGTACACGCCCAATGGCTCGGCGGTCGATAGGGTCAAGAACCCGCCCGAAGGCTCGGCGGACGGCATAACCAGGAGGAAGCTGGAGCCATTGGACGCGAGGAGCAACAGCCAGTAGGAGGGTGAACCAGGGCAATGCTTCCAGTGCCTTCAGGATCGGCTGTAGGAGGCAACCCACAGGATACAAAGATGGTGAGGGACAAAGGAGAGGAGAAAGAAGAGGAGAAGGACGTCACTTCATGGGAACTGCTCCATCAAATGCACCGTACTTTTGGCTTTGAATAATGGTGCCAAAAATAGCAGTGCCTGTATGTGTAATATATGCAAAAAAAAAGGACTATTGAGAGCCGCTAGTGTGCTTTGGCAGTGGACCAGTATGGGTGAAATTTGCACGTTCTCTATTCCTTTTCTCCACAGATATTGCCTGACCTGCTGAGTTACTCCTCCATATTGTGTCTATCTTCAGTATAAACCCACATCTGCAATTACATAGAAACATAGAAAAATAGGTGCAGGAGTAGGCCATTCGGCCCTTCGAGCCCGCACCGCAATTCAATATGATCATAGCTGATCTTCTAAAATCAGTACCCCGTTCCTGCTTTCTCCATATATCCCTGGATTCCTTTAACCCTAAGAGCTAAATCTAACTCATTCCTTTAGCTGTAAGAGCCAAATCTAAAACCCCTGTCCCACAGTACGAGTTCATTCCAAGAGTTCTCCCGGGTTTGCCCTGATTCGAACTCGGAGATTTACGGTAATGGCCACTCGTCGGTACTCGGGGCTCTCGTGGACATTTTTCATCACGTTGAAAAATCTTCACGAGTCTTCCCATGCTTACCTGCATTAGCTAGTCTTCCCGAGTACCTGCCGTTAGCACTAAGAGACGTCCCCGAGCTCCGATGTACTCGTTACGTTCATTCTCCGTGCTTACCACGAGTTTGATTTTTTTTTAACTTGGGAGAGCTCTTGGAATTAACTCGTACCATGGGACAGGGCTTTCACTTTTCTTTCTACACTCCCTGTGGCCACCTGGGTTTCCTCCGGGTGCTCTGGTTTCTTCCCACATCCCAAAGACATGGTTGGTAGGTTTATTGACTACTGCAGATTGCCTCTAGCAGTGGGAACTGGTGGTGGGAGAGATGGGTAAGAATATGTGGAGTATAAAAATAATGGGGATAAGGTACAATTGGTGTGAATGGGTGGTTAATTATCATATATACCGAAATGGAAGCAGCAGCAGCATAACAGGTCTGTCATTACAGTACGCAATAGATAACACGATAAACAAACAAAATACAAGAGGTTCATTAAATGAAACTTTTTGTCAGGTGGTGGCACACTGGTGTAGCAGATAGAGTTGCTACCTTAAGGGCCTGTCCTACAAGCATGCAACTCTATGCGGTTAGCGCGACCTAACTTGGTCGCTTGAGCCGTCTGGCGTCATGGGGCCGGTCCCACTTCGATCGCCGGAGCCGTGCGGAATTGTGCGGAGTTCGTCCCGACATCGCGCGGGGCTCTGAAAAACTGACTATGTTCAAAAATTCCGCGCGGCAACGGCTTGTCAGCTCGCAGTCGCCTCGACGTGTTACACACCGTCTCGATGTCGTGCCTCCGTGAACCTATCTGTAGGTGCCTCCGTGACCCTCTATGTGTGTGGCTCCGTGGCCCTTTGTGTGTGTGTGCCTCTGTGTCCCTCTCTGTGTGCCCCTCTCTGTCCTGGCGAACTTACCTTAGACTTCGCTCCAAGTTCACCTCACTTTGCGCCGCGTTGCGCCACTCTCCCGACCTCCGCACGGCCCCTGCTGCCGGTTTGGTCGCGCTTGCCGCATGCAGGCGCATGCTGGTGGGAACGGCCCTGTACAGGGGATCACCCGACCTCCGCGCGGCCCCCGCTTCTAATTTGATCGCGTTCATCGCATAGAGTTGCATGCTTGTAGGACGGGCCCTTTACAGCGCCAGAGACCAGTGTTCAATCTTGACCCCAGGTGCTGCCTGCACGGAATTTGTATGTTCTCCCTGTGATCGCTTGGGTTTTCTTTGGGTGTTCCGGTTTTCTCTCACACTCCAGAAATTTAGGTTAGTTAGCTTCGGAAAAATTGTAAATTGTCTCTAATGTGTAGGATCATACTAATGTACGGGGTGATCGCTGGTCAGCGTGGACTTGCTGGGTCAAAGGACCTGTTTCTGCGCTGTATCTCTAAATTGTACAGAAAAACCCAATATAGTTCAAAACAAAACAAAGCCCAAAGTCCCTAGTGCAACCAAGGTAGTTTGTAGTTGATTGATTAGTTGGGGTTCGTAGTGCTCAATAGCCTGATGATTGTTGGGGAGATGCTGCTTCTGAAGCTGGAGGTCACAGTTTTGAGACTCCTATACCTTCTACTTTGTATCCACTTTGGTGGCAAAAACAGAAAAGTAGACTATTATCTGAATGGTGGCCAATTAGGAAAAGGGGAGATGCAATGAAACCTGGGTGTCATGGTACACCAGTCATTGAAAGTAGGCATGCAGGTGCAGTAGGCAGTGAAGAAAGCAAATGGTATGTTAACATTCATAGGAAAAGGATTTGAGTATAGGAGCAGGGAGGTTCTACTGCAATTGTACAGGGTCTTGGTGAGACCACACCTGGAGTATTGCGTACAGTTTTGGTCTCCTAATCTGAGGAAAGACATTCTTGCCATAGAGGGATTACAGAGAAGGTTCATCAGACTGATTCCTGGGATGTCAGGACTTCAATATGAAGAAAGACTGGATAGACTCGGCATGTACTCGTTAAAAGTTAGAAGATTGAGGGGGGATCTTATAGAAACTTACAGAATTCTTAAGGGGTTGGACAGGCTAGATACAGGAAGATTGTTCCCGATGTTGGGGAAGTCCAGAACAAGGGGTCACAGTTTAAGGATAAGGGGAAGTCTTTTAGGACCGAGATGAGGAAAACATTTTTCACACAGAGAGTGGTGAATCTCTGGAATTCTCTGCCACAGAAGGTAGTTGAGGCCAGTTCATTGGCTATATTTAAGAGGGAGTTAAATGTGGCCCTTGTGGCTAAGGGGGTCAGGGGGTATGGAGAGGGCAGGTACGGGATACTGAGTTGGATGATCAGCCATGATCATATTGAATGGTGGTGCAGGCCCGAAGGGCCAAATGGCCTACTCCTGTACCTATTTTCTATGTTTCTATGTTTCTTCCCGATGGCAGGAATAAAAAGAGAGTATGGCCAGGGTGGTGTGGGTCTTTGATGATGCTGGCTGTCTTTTTGAGGCAGGATCTCCTATAGATCCCTTTGATGATGGAGAGTTCAGTACCCATGATGGACCGGGCAAAGTTCACCACTTTTTGAAATGCGCTCTCGATCATACATGTAGAGGTTCAAGAGAGTATTAATTGATGGTCAGTTTGGATGGGGTGCTGAAGAACCTGATTCCATGTTATATGAGGCTATGTCTCTTTGGTAATCACTGCTAATGATTAAAGCGTATAGTACGTGTTCTTGCAGTGTTGGTGAGGAGAATGAGGCTTAACTCATGCCCAGTGTAGTTGTGGAAGACCCTAAACTTGGTCATTGTAAAAAGTCAAATAGCAGGTAATTTTAAGTTCATTATTACAATATTATAAGGTAGGACGAAGTGCAGACCCGTTGGGCCCCGTCCCCCAACGCAATATTCCCCCACTCACCCATAGTGTCCCCAACTGCGCAGGCGTGGGGATGGCACTCCGGCACAGCTGGTAGAGTCACAGCCATATAGTGCCAGAGACCCCAGTTCGATCCTGACTTCAAGTGCTGTCTATGTGGAGTTTGCACAATCTCTTTGTGACTTGTATGGGTTTCCTCCGGGTGCTACAGTTTCCTCTCACGTCCCAAAGATGCGCAGGCTTGTAGTTTGGTGTGGTGTGGTGTGGTGTGGTGTGGTGTGGTTTGGTTTACTTTGCTTTAGTTTAGTTTAGTTTAGTTTCGCTTATTGTCACGTGTACTGAGGTACAGCGAAGAGCTTTTGTTGCGTGCCAACCAGTCAGTGGAAAAACAATAGATGATTACAAATGAGCCATCCACAGTGTACAGATCAAAGTCAAAGTAAACTTTATTGTCGATTCAAATAATGTAACAAGTAGTTACACAGAGGATTGAAATTGCGTTTCCCCATACTCCAAATGTGCAAGTAATATTTATTTATAACACAGACAGACAATATACCGTTAAAAAATACAATTAAAAAATATACCATTAAAAATAGACATTATATTAAAAAATTCACAGTGTGCCAGAGTCTAATAACATTTTGAGGTATGTTATTAAAGTGCAATAATAAAAGGTACAATATAGAAAAGTGCAAATAGCATACTGCAGACATTGAGTTAAAGTTATTTGACAGTCATTTGATCTTTGTTTGGGTAATGTTCATGGAATTTTCTTGAGTGAGTTGAGTAGTCTGATGGCCTGAGGGAAAAAGCTGTATTTTTTAATCTGGTGGTTTTGCACCGCATGCTGCGGTAGCACTTGCCGGATGGAAGGGGGGTGAACAGTTTGTGTTCTGGATGGGTGGTGTCTTTGATGATATCGGTTGCTCTCTTGCGACAGCGAGATGGGTATAAGTCCTGGATTGCTGGTTGGGGTGATCTGGTGATCTTCTCTGCTGTCCTCACCACTGTAGGGCCTTCTGGTCAGCAGCAGAGCAACTGCCATACCAGACTGAGAGACTGCTGGTAAGAATGCTCTCAATGGCACCCCTGTAAAAGGTGGTGAGGGCAGAAGGGGGGAGGTCGGCTCTCCTCAACCGTCGAAGGAAGTGGAGGCATTGCTGTGCTTTCTTGACTAGGGAGATGGTGTTGGTGGACCATGTCTGATCATCTGTGATGTGCACTCCCAGGAACTTGGTGCTTTTCACAGACTCCACTGCACTGCCATTGATGGTGAGTGGGTTGTGTACTGTCTGTTTCTTCCTGAAGTCCACAGTTATTTATTTTGTTTTATTGACATTGAGTTGAAGGTTATTGATGTCATACCATTTGATGAGTTGTTCAACCTCCTCTCTGTAGGCTGAGTCGTCATTGTGGCTGATGAGGCCCACCACTGTAGTGTCATCTGCGAACTTGATGATATGGTTCAAATTTTGTTTGGCACAACAGTCATGTGTCATCAGCGTGAACAACAGAGGGCTCAGCACACATCCCTGTGGGACCCCGGTGTTCATGATGGTGGTCTCTGATCAGTTTTTGCCAACTCTTACTGTCTGTGGTCTGTCGGTCAGGAAGTCCAGTAACCAGTTGCATAGTGGGGTGCTGATGCCTATTTCGCCGAGTTTATTCACCAGGTGTTGGGGGATGACTGTGTTGAAGGTGGAGCTGAAGTCGATAAACAGCATCCGCACGTAACTGTTATTGTTTTCCAGATGAGCCAGGCTCAGGTGGAGTGCTGTTGCTATGGCATCAACAGTGGAACGGTTGGGACGATATGCAAACTGTAATGGGTCAAGTGTAGAGGGGAGACTGGATGTTATGTGGGCCTTGACCAACCTTTCAAAGCACTTCATCATGATGGACGTGAGTGCTATGGGCCGGTAATCGTTCAGTGTTGAGGCTGGAGATTTCTTAGGTACCGGTATGATGGTGGTGGCTTTGAAGCATGCTGGTATGATGGCTTGGCTCAGAGAGGTGTTGAAGATGTCCGTGAGAACATCCGTGAGTTGGTCAGCACAGTCTCTGAGCACACGCCCCGGTATGTTGTCAGGACCTGCAGCTTTTCTGGGGTTCACCTTGAGTAGGGTTCGCCGCACATCAGCTGGGTGCAAGTGAAGTGTTTCATGGTCTGGGCAGGGAGGGGCTTTTGTTGGTGTGGTGGTGTTGTCTTCCTCAAACCGGTTGAAGAAGGTGTTAAGTGTGTTGAGGAAGTCTGTGATGTCCTCGCACGGTAGGGGTGTTGGCCTGTAGCCGGTGACAGACTGGATGCCTTGCCACAGGCGCTTGGGGTCCTTAGTGTCTGTGAAGTGTGCTTGAAGTTTCTGTCCATAGACACGCTTGGCTGTTCTCACACCCCGGTTCAAGTTGGCCCTAGCAGTACTAAGGGCGTCTTTGTCCCCGGAATTGAAAGCAGCATTCCGTGCTCTCAGGAGCTCACGTACCGCCCTGGTGAACCAGGGTTTGTTGTTGGCTCTCGTGGTGATGTTTTTGATGACGGTCACATCTTCCATGCATTTGAATATATATCCAGTCACAGATTCAGTGTATTTCGTCAAGTTGACATGATGGTTGGTAGTGGCAGCCTCCCTAAAAACGGTCCAGTCTGTGCAGTCGAAACAGTCTTTGAGAGCTGAGGTGGCTCCCTCTGGGTCATGCTCTGATCTGCATCACAGACGGCTTGTTACTGGTCACTAGAGGTCTGTAAGTTGGAATTAGCATAACAGAGAGGTGGTCTGAGTTCCCCAGGTGGGGATGGGGAGCAGCTCTGAGTGCCTGTCTGATATTGGTGTAGACTTGGTCGAGTATGTTATTTCCCCTGGTTGCAAAGTTCACATGTTTGTAATAATGTGGTAGTACTGTCTTCAATTTGGCCTCAATGAAATCGCCAGCGATTATGTAGACACAGAAGTGTGAATGGGCTACCGATGGTCGGTTTGGATTTGATGGGCTGAAGCGCCTGTTTCCACGATGTGTCTCGAAGCTGAAGTAAAGGTAGCTGGCTGGAGCAACTCAGGGCAGTTCAGAGCTGTAATGCTGTTAGTGCATTGTACCTTGACCAGGGAACAAGCCCAGAGGATGAACGTGCTCTGCATTTCACAGCCAGTTAAATGTTGTTACATAACATGCATCAACATGTCCTGTGGCCCAGGTGATTCAGGATTTGGAAGCTGTTATTTTGAATCAATTTTGCAAAAATACAATGATGACAATGAAGGGTTTTGACCCGATATGTCACCCATCCTTTTTCTCCAGAGATGCTGCCTGACCCGCTGAGTCACTCTAGCACTTTATGTCTATGTTGACATTCAAGTTTAGTTTAAACTCTTCACAGATACAACACAAAGCCCTGGGATTTATTTGCATATAGATACATAATTTTCCAAGGAGCCATTGCAAGAAGGGGTGTAAACAGTACTTCAAAGAATGTTTCTCCTTCAGCTACCCCTCGACGGCAGATGAAGTGGTCTTTGTGATGGTGTGTTTTAGGAGCTTACTGTGGACTGACTGACGCCTGGTTTATGATATTATAACTGTGACAATATCAAAGGAGATTTCTTTGGCAGCCAAGCATGTTGTGGTGAAATGGGACCGCGGAAGGAAGTGGAAGCATAGGTGATGGTTCAAATCAAATCAAAATGAGCTTATAGCCATGTGAACAAGTGCAGTGAGGTGCAGGTACAATGGAAATCTTGCCAGCAGCAACATAGACGCAGGCACATAGAGTGTACTCGAGCGAGCGATGGTGACATTGGTGCTTGGATGTGGAGAAGTGGGGTGAGGGTGAAGGTGGGGGGGCGATAGTTGGGGCGTTTGCAGTGGTGGCAGGTCATGGTGCCGGTGGAGTGGGCAGCTGGAGGCCCTTACTGAAGCTGAGAGATCGGGTAGATCATTGGCCGCTGGAAGTCCCACAGAGGTTGGGCACAGCCTACATCAACTACACAGAGTGGTAGAGCAACAGTGGAAGGCACCAACCCTTACATCACTGACCCAGGGGCGCTGCCAGGGCAACGACCCTTTAAGGCCAGGCCAAGACTCGATATTTGGAAGAACTTGACACTTGAAGGTTACAAGATAGAGATGGAAACATGGCGATTCTGTGTACTGCCTCAAATGAAGTCGACTATATTTTAACATCGTTCCATTTTTTAACGTATAATTGTGCTTACGTATAGTATGATTTCAATGGATTTGATGCAAAACAAAGCATTTCACTGTCTCACGGCATATGTGAATGTGATATAACATTTAGTGCAAAATAAAGTCCAGTAAGGCCCAATTACAGATAGTTTGAAGGACTCCAATGAGGTATATGGAGGTCAGGCGACTGAACCACTCTCTAGTTGATGAGAGGATGGTTCAGTCGCCTGATAATAGCTGGGAAGAAACTGTGTATCTTCCTTAGTTCCTTCACATAGGCAAATATATTTCGTTGGTCTTATTCCAAGCACATGATCGCAAGCAGTGGCACGTATGTGCCTTCAGGTACTCACGAGGCAGTGACATTCATTCAAACTCACGGAACATTCAGTATTTGGGTAAGGATTAGCAAACAGGAGAAGAGTGTAATGCGAGTAGATGTGGCGTCGTTTCACAAAAGCCTGCGGGGGGTTTTGGCAATAAAGCGCAATCAGTAACTCAACCCCAAGTGAACGAGACTAAACAGGACCAACTGTGTTGACTGAAATTGAGCAGATAGCGAAGGTAAAATGAAAACAATGTACAAGAATTTCCCCATGGAGTGTTGACAAAATCCAAAGATCACCATCAGTCTTGATGTGATTTATGTTAATCTGGCAGGTTCATCTCTCAAACGACAACATCCTTTCCCCTCTAAAACAATATAGTTTTACTAATTTTCCATTTCATTCTCTGTTACATGAAAAAGCAACGCTCCATATTTTCAAAATCTCCCTGGCCTCTCCAAGAACCCTTTGCCATCAGCTCCTATGTAAGATGTATCTAAGTGGTTACATATATGTAGTGACTTGTACTGAACTGTGTACAACAATGTATTTCACCGTACCTCGGTACATGGGACAAATAAATTATCATTGAACTCCATCTGCACTTTACGCTGAGGTTCAGATGTGAGTGTAGGTGGGATGTTTTAGTGCAACTCAAAGACACAACTAAAAACTCACACTAATTCAAGTCACGGGTTGCTGGATAACGCGACACGGTGGCGCAGCAGTACAATTGCTACCTAACAGCGCCAGAGATCCACTTCATATTCATATTCTGGTGAAATTCTCCCTCCTCATGATCTTCTATTTATCGAGTACACACACAAGATTCGAAGTTGTTCAGCTAGAGCTGAACACGGCATCTGCATACAATGGTGTCTGTCTTGTCCCTTCTTGGGCGTGGTGGTGGAAAGAATGGTTGAAACAGGGCCGCGACATGCACGCTCTTTCATAGAAACATAGAAACATAGAAATTAGGTGCAGGAGTAGGCCATTCGGCCCTTCGAGCCTGCACCGCCATTCAATATGATCATGGCTGATCATCCAACTCAGTATCCCGTACCTGCCTTCTCTCCATACCCTCTGATCCCCTTAGCCACAAGGGCCACATCTAACTCCCTCTTAAATATAGCCAATGAACTTGACCCCCCTCCTCATGATGAATGAGCTTCAATGATGTAATTACTACAACCTGTTATGGGTTATCCACTGTGATTCTATCTACAAAGAACATAAACTTCCTTCTGCACCCTCTAGTCCTTCAACACATTGCGAGCCGGTGAATCCTGCAGCTCGGACAACTAGTCATACAGCACGGAAACAGGCCCTTCCGCCCACCTTGACCATGCTGTCCCATCTACGCTAATCCCATTTGCCTGCAATTGCCCGCCCACAGCCCTCCAAACCTTTCCTATCCATGTAGAGGTCCAAATGGCCCTTCAAATCTCATCTTGTTGAATGCTACACCATCTCAATTGTTTAGTATAGTTTAGAGATGCAGCGCAGAAACAGGCCATAACAGTGTCAACACACACTGGGGACGATTTTTACATTTACACCAAGTTAATTAACCTACAAACCTGTCTGTCTTTGGAGTGTGGCAGGAAGCCGAAGATCTCGGAGGAAACCAACGCAAGTCACAGGGAGAACATACAAACTCCGTACAGACATGCACCCGTAGTCGGGATCAAACTTGGGTCTCTGAGTGTGAGGCAGTAGGTCTACTGTTACGCCCAAATTACACATGTTTTCAGAGCCTGTATATTGTTCCCTCAATTGCAATGGGGTATACACAGTACTCAGTATTCTCATCCAGGTACCGTGTCTATATTTCATGTTTTCTTAATCAGCATGTCTGACTCAATAGAATGAATATTGAATTCTCCAATTTCAAGTAAAACCCTTTTACCTCTTCTCCTTTCCCTGTGTCCCCCTGGTGCGCACCAATTTCTCCCACTTTCCCCTACTTCTCCACACCTCCCCGTTCCCCAGCTTTACATTTCACTCCTTTTCTCTCCTTACCTGACATCCCTTTACTTTATTTTCTTCGCTAGCCTTTGGCACTTACTTAATCCATCTGCCACCCCACTCCCCCTATCACTTGCCAGGCTTTGTCTCATGCCCACCTCTCTGTTCCAGCATTTTTCTCCCTACTACCATTAGTCTCAATAAGGGTTTCAACTCAACACGCCACCTGTTCATCCCACCATATATGCTGCATGACCCGCTGGAGGGGAGGGGAGGGTAAGTAGAAGCTACTTAAAATGAGAGAATTCAACGTTCACACCGTTGGGTTGTGAGCCACCCAATGCAAAATATGTTCCTCCAATTCCAAGAGACTTTGCCTTTGACAGGAGACCAGCTTGGGGTTGAATCCTCACCTCCTATCACAGCTGGGAAGCATCAAATCATAGAATCTGACAGCACAGGAAAGTGCCCTTTCCGTCCACTTTGCCCATTCCATCCATGATGCCTATCTACGCTAATTCCATCTTGCACAAACTGACCAACATGCCCCATCTACACTATGCCCAACAGCCTGTGTTTGGCCCATATCCCGCTTCACCTTTCCTATCCATGTACCTGTCCAAATGTCTTTTAAACATTGTAATTGCACCTGCCTCCACCACATCCTCTGGCGGGTCACTCCATATACCCACTACCCTTTGTGTGAAAAACTTGCCCTTTAAATGCCCCCTTTTAAATTTTCTCCCTCTACATTAACTTTCCACACTATCGTTTTTACCTAAGCTGGGACAAAGACAGTGCCCATATATCTGATTTATACATCCCATAATTATATAAACGCCTGTAAGGTCACCCCTCAACCTCCTACATTCCAGAAAGATTTTGAAACGACTACGATGTTCTTAAAATTGCTCTAAGTTTGAAAACAGGGACTTGACACAGGGTCTCAACCAAAACCGTCGACCTCCTTCTGGGGCTGCACGGCGCAAAGTTGCTGCCTTACAGCTCAAGAGACCCAGGTTCAATCCTGACTATGTATGCAGTCAGTACAGAGTTTGTATGTTCTCCTCGTGACCGCGTGGGTGATCTAAAAAACCTGTCCGTTTCCTCCCACATACCAAAGACATGCAGGTTTGTAGGGTAATTGGCTGCTGTAAATTGTCCCTCGTGTGTGTAGGAAAGAAAGAATGTACAGGTGATTGCTGGTCGGCATGGACTCGTTGGGCCAAAGTGCTTGTTTCCACATTGTATCTCTAAACTGCACTAAACTGTGCCTCCACAGATACCGTCTGACCAACTCTATTCCTCCAGCATTTGTTTTTTTGCACTACAATAGTGAGATTAAACAAGAACTTACCAGTTTGAAGTTTGATCTTTATTTTATGAGGAGTTACGATGAGGGATTACGTGAAGAAACCCCGCCTGGCGCTGGATTGGCATACTTCAAAGCAGCGGCATGAAAAACACAGCACCAATAGCCGAAGTAAAATAGTAAGGCTCAAAATAGACTAGAACTACCAGATGATCATTTATATTATGAGGGTTGGGAGTGGAGGGCACGTAATCCCTCATCGTAACTCCTCATAAAATAAAGATCAAACTTCGAACTGGTAAGTTCTCGTTTAATCTCACTATTTTACTTCGGAGTCACGTGAGTGACTACGTGAAGATTTTGAAGCTCTGTGTTTTTTATGTCGTAAATTCATTTCATACGACTCTCTGTTTAGTCAAAACAGTAGTGAGTAAATAGTATTTTAGGACATTGTTACAATTTATGTAATAAGTCCTTTAATCATAAAAAGAACAACTTTTTAATAATAACCCCTCTATCTCAGGGGAAAATTACAAAATAAATTGATAAATGATGTCAATGGTAACATAAATCGATAATATAAATCGATAATATAAATCAAAGCAAGCATTAAAGAGAACCCATTACTGTGTGTCCAAATCCTGGCACCGTGACAACAGGTTTATTCTAGAACTTTGAAAATCTCTTCTCTAGACCACCCTGCGGCCTCTAAAATTTTATCGAGTGGCACGTCCTGTACCTTTGCCACGGACGTAGCTGCCGCCCTAGTGGAGTGAGATTTGAACACATCAGTGTCTATTCTTGCTAGACACAAACCATCCAGAAATGGTTTGAACTGAACCTTTTGTATGTGGCTTTTTGTGTGTTATTAATAACGCTTTCTCAGAACCTCTGAGATTTTGGTTACATCAATGTATTGAGTTAAATGCTTAACTACACACAATGTTTCATCAATAGGATATGCTTTAAACATTACCTTCATTCCAGTTCTTCCTGGTCTGCTTTGTTTGATCAAGTAATAAACATAAAACATAATGTTATCTGTAGTCACATGCCTGTAATCCAACCGTTACAATTGCAAAGCTTGTACTCTTTTTGAGTTGATACCAATGCCATTAACATTACCACCTTGAATATTAATTTCTACAAAGACATTGAATTAATTGGAGTCCATTGTTTAAGCAAAGTGAGAACAATGCTAACATCCCAAATTTCTGTATATCTGGGCTTGGGAGGTTTTTATTGAAATTCCTTTCATGAATCGGGATACTAATGGGTGAGACCCAACTGAATCCCGATCTGAAATTTGTCCTAAATAGGATGACAATGCACTACGAGCACAATTAATGGCACTATAACTCAAATGCTCATCAAAGTGTAACCCAGCAAGGAACTCTAATACATTTGAAATGTTTGCAGTATGATAAGATATCTTTGACTGTGTACAAAAACTTCCCATTTCCTTATATGCGACTTATATTGTTTTAGTGCTATTCCTCCAAGCTGCAACTATAACATCCATGGTCCTGTCCGACAGTTCAAACTCTTGCAATGGTCTGGTGAGAACCTGCAGATTAACAAATTCATATGATCATGCAATGGATGAATTTCTTTTGTTACTGGTTGTGTCAACAGATTGTCGCAACTGGGAATTGTCATACATGGTTCAATAATCATTTTAGCATCAATGGGAACCATGACTGCGTGGGCCAATCTGGCACCACCAAAAATTGCCTTTGGCAGCGTCTTGCGCTATTTTCTTGAGACATTGCCCAATGAGACAGAATGGGGAAAAGCATAAAAGAACGTATTCCCCAGTGTAGCGAGAAAGCATCCACCGCTACTGCCCCTGGATCAAGACACGTATTTGGGCAATTGGTGATTCAATCTAGATGCAAACAGATCAATGTCCGGTACTCCATACCGACTGACAATATTTTGAAAATTTGTGGATTAACATCCATTCTGTATTGTCTTTAAATATTCGTGATCTTTTGTCTGCCACAACATTGTCTCTCCCCGAGAGATAAATAGCTGAAAGCCAAATATTTTTTGCCATACACCATTGCCACATCTGGTTTACCAGATGATCACATGATATTGATCTGACACCACCCATGTGATTGATATATGCCACAGCTGTGGTATTATCTATTTGTACTTGGACATGCAACTCTTTTAATGAAGAGCAATAAGCTTTTAATCCATAAAATGCTTCCAGTAGCTCCAAATAATTAATACCATATGTTTGGAGAAGTAAATCCTCTTGGACAGCCCATCTGGCCTATCAAATGGCTTGCTCGCTGAATAAGCGCTTGAGTTTTTGCCCTTTGAAGATTTTGGTAATGTAGACGACCAAACTCTACTGCTGGAAATGCTGCTGCCAATTTACCAATAACCTTGGCAACCTCTCGGATGGAGCGATAAGGTTTGTTAATCAGGTCTTGACACACATTTGTCAAATCCAACACTTATCCATTGGTAAAGTTACCAACATGGTAACTGAGTTAATCACAAACCCCAGATATTCAATGGTTTGGGATTGCTGTAACTTAGATTTGTTGGATGGATCAGGAACCCAACTTCTCAAACAACTTGTAGTTGCTGAGACTAATTTTCCAGCTGACTCCTGATTAGCATTGACAATTAAATGTCATCTAGATAAGCCAAACGATGTGTTTTTGTGCCCTTAGCAGTGCAAATGCTGGCTTAATCCTTTAGGCAAAGCTTTGTAGTACCACAGCTGTCCTATCCATAAACTTTAATTACCTGCGAAATTATGGTGAATTGGGACCGAAATATGCATCCTTCAATCTATTGTAGCCATATAACAACCTGTTGATACCTGCTGCATTGCAGTGTTGAATGTGTCCATTTAAAAAATGTTTATACTGGACAATGTATTTAATTGTGTGAGATCTAAAATGATTCTACAACCCCATCTTTCTTCGGTCTGGGGAAATATTTGATAGAATTGTTGTGGATCCTTTCCCGTTTTCTCAATAACTCCTTTCTCACACAAATTCTTAACCTCTTTGTCAATTTGAATTATTTCAAGACTGCAAACATGAAAGAATGATAAGGCTTATTGTGTCCCAATGGATCCATACCTCCTTATCATTATAAAGATTTGGAGTCTACCACCAATCTGAGGTTCATCCAAACATCCTTCTTTAATAGGATAACGTTTTGTACCTCTCCAACTGTTTGACGAAATGACCTCCTTACCCAATAAATGGGTGTACATTCGTTATGGTCCCTAGATAAGGGACGTATCAGATATTAAACTGATAAGAACAGGTACTACACTTGATCTTAGCCAAAAAGCCGAGAAGCGATTTGCTGGCTGGTAATTCTTCCTTATCATACTCCTGCCTCGGCTCAAATCAAATCCCTTTCTCATATGACCAGCCTTCTGGCCAACTGAAGGGTTTCACAAGACCAACAGTTTTTGCCTCTTCATCCATTACTTTAATTTGTTTAAACAGATTTCCTCCGAACAAATAACCAAGAGCTTGAACATTGCTTGTCCTGTAAATCTTTGGATGTAAAAGAGGCCGAATGGCAATCTTCCATTTTATATAATTTATCTCAAAATGAGTTGCAGAATAAGCCCAACATATTTTGTTTTATTCTGAACTTTGGTCATTCCACAACCTTCCAGCTTGTCTTAAAAGACAGTGATGCCAAAATTAGCTTGAGGATTCTTTAATCGTAATTCCTGCGCCCGCATAATTGCTGACCAAAAACCGGATTTACCAGGTACCTTCTTAAAGGTGTTTTGGAATGCTTCATGAATTTGCGTCATCCTTGCGCATGCTAATTTTCTTATATTCTGTATCATTCCAATTTTAGTATATGTGCTGCCGAAGCGAGCACTTTTACAATAAATAAGTGTTTAAATCCAAATCTGCTGTCTCAACCATAACAGCTTTCTTGAGGCAGGTGAGAGACCATATAATTAACATTGGCCGCCAGGTTTCCTTCCATGGCCTCACCGCCTCCACCAGGTATAGTAACTTTGTGCCCCTCAGACACACCTGGATTTGTATTGTGGTGGGTACTTCTGACCACAACACCACTTTCAGGGTCAGTCTCATACAGCCCTGGTACTCCTGAAACTTGTTCAAGGAGACTTCCTCCAGCCCAATCCCAGGCACTGGAGTTTCAATTCCCATTTTTAACTGGCACCATATTCATAATATGGAACCCCCTCAGGGGCTGCCTGGGAATATTCTGGGTACTTAGACCCCTGGTTGATATTGTTTGGAGTATTTCCTCCATTAGATCCATACTTAGCCAAAGGCTTACCTTACAGGATCTTTCAGAAACCTCAGGCCTTTCAAGCTTCTTTCTTTTATTTTTAGGCACTGGGTTTTCAAGTTTTGTTTGTGGAGCAACTAAAGGCTCACTAACGGGTATTTCAACGGCCACCGGTATCGGAACCAGCTCCGCAATAATCTGCTGTCCCGACTTTTTTACACCCCGGGACGCACGTTTTACCCGCGATTTTTTAAAACATTTTTATTTTTATTTTAACTCCTCCTGGTTTACCTACCAGCCTACGGAGTTTTTAGAAAACGCCCTGGAAGTAAAATACACTCACGTGACTCCGAAGTAAAATACACCACCTTCAAGCTCTTGTGTTTCCATTTGTGTTTTCCATCTACTTGCCAGTGCAGTTAAAGGTCAAGCTGCCCGGAAGCCATCTTGTAAATTCAGGCGATCAATCGTGGTGTTGGAGTTGCCATGGCAACAGGGAATACCTAGGCCCCATTGGAGGCGAGTGAAGAAGAGCATGATAATGATTCTCCATGATGAACCAATGTTTATGACAACGCAGCTTAAAAATCTGTGAAATCATCCTGTTTATTCAGAGTGGCATTGAAGTGAAGATATGGGAAACAAAAACCTTCAAGCACCATGATGTAACAGGCAGATGAATCAAGGCTGCTCAAGCACACAACAATCAGTACTTTTGATCCTGGGACATTAAGGGGCGTAATTTTGCAAAATTTATTTGGAAATATTCAAGCAGCATGCTCCCTCATGAAGCTGCTGCTGCTGCTGCTGGAAGGCGTTTCTTGGCTTGTCACCAGTGGGTGAAGAGCTAAAAAGCAGTGAGAGGCGTTTTTTTTTGTTGCCTTGGCAGTCAGGAAGCACGTGGAAGAAGACAGCACGCAGACACACAGAGGTCCGAGCATCGGGGAGACAACTGGGATTAAAATGATTCTGAAGAACAGCGTGGGCATAGTGACAGGGGCATCTCGCGGACTTGGGAAGGCATTTGCTGAAGCCCTGTTAAAGAAGGAAGCAAAGGTAACTCAGTGGTGTCCTGCAGAGGCCCAGGGTTGGCATGGTCAGAAGAGGTGTGAGGATTACAGGAAGGGGGTGGGGATGCCGGAACATTCTCTCCCCTCGAGCGTTTGATTGCCAAGCACAGGGTTTTCTGGAAATGTGATGAACAATTCTCCCAGACTTTCAACTTGAGCCGGGCGTAGCCTAGATTGCGATACAGATACAATTATAGCTTCCTCTTCAGTTTCAAATGTTTCTGCTTTTAATAGATGTTTTTGTATCTACTGCGGAAGATTCAAACAAGAGATAAGCTAGTGGCCGTGCATCTGAGGAAAGTTATGAGAGAGAGGACAGAGGGGTGAAAATCAAATGTTCACAAGTAATTGCGGTGAATAATCTGATCTGGTCCATGTGCCTTCAAGCGGGGATGGTCAGTTGGCGTAGACACAATGGGCCAAAGGGCCCGTTTCTGTGCTGTGTTCTCTAAACTAAGCATGAACTGAGCACAGTGCCATGGCTGACCCAACCAGGCCAACTGTCTGACTTGCCTATACTTGGTGTGAACCAAACTCCACCAGGCACAAGTCAGTCTCGTGTAATCGTGTCCAGGATCAAAGTTTTGTTCATTGTCATAGAGTTACACAGGACGGAAACAGGCCCTTCAGCCCAACCTGTCCATGTTGACCAAGATGCCCCAATAACGCTAGTCCCACCTGCCTGTGTTTATCCATATCCCTCGAAACTTTTCCTATCCATGTACCTCTCCAACTGTCTTTTAAATACTGTTATAGTACCTGCCTCAACTACCTCCATGGCAGCTCTGAATGAATCATATCCCTCCTTGTTTATCAGTGCATTAATAGTCAGGGCAAAATATTACTGAATTTTGAATAATATCTTCTTGCATTGCAACTTATTGTGGGCAAAGTACTAAACATGCACTTTAAAGGTAGACAAAAATGCTGGAGAAACTCAGCGGGTGAGGCAGCATCTATGGAGCAAAGGAAATAGGTGATGTTTCGGGTCGAGACCCATCTTCAGACATGCACTTTTCATCAGTATTCACCAAGGAGAAGGACATGGAGGATAGCAAACTCCATGAGGGATATACTAACATGCTTGAGGTCAAGAAGGATGTGGTGTTGAGTCTCTTGAAGTGCATTCATGTGAACAAATTTCAAGGGGTTAGTTTAGTTTAGTTTAGAGATACAGTGTGGCAATAGACCCTTCGGCCCACCGATCAGCAATTTCCACACCTTAAAACTATCTTACACACATATTTACCAAGCCAATTACCGGTAACCTACAAACATGTACATCTTTGGAGTGTGGGAAGAAACCAAAGATCCACGCGGTCACAGGGAGATTGTTCAAACTCCATACAAGTGACACCCATGGTCAGGATTGAACCTGGGTCTCCAGCTCTGTGAGGCAGCAACTCTACCACTGATCCAGGAGATGCAGATCCACGGTAATTGGTAGCTTCGCTTCAAAACTGGCTTGCCCGTAAAAAAGGGCAGAAAGGCGTTATTCTGACTGGAGATATGTGCCCTGTGCAATCAGTATTTTGGCTCATAATTTTGCAGACAACACAAAGCGTGGTGGGATTGTGGACAGTGAAGGAGACTATCAAAGCAGATACTGGGATATAGATGCGTTACAGATATGGTTGTCAAAATGGCAAATGGAGTTTAATCCGAGCAAGTGCGAGCTGTTGCCCTTTGGGAGATCAGATATGAAATACATTTTTACATTTAATAGCAAGACCGTTCATAGTATTGTTGTGCGGAGGGATCTTGAGGTCCATAACACCCTGAAAGTGGCAACAAGTCTCATTGAACATTGTCATGTGCACAAGTATGGTGAGGGGAATGGGGACATTGAGAATCTTGCTTTCAGCAGCATTGCAGGCACATAGGCTAATTGTGTCTCTCAATGAGTCTTACACTAATGACCTTATTTTGCACAGTCTTCAGATGTTTGGAAATTTCATGTTAATTTATGTATAATTGATGTTTCTCTGTATTTGACTGAGTCTATGTGCCCGTGACGATGCTGCATGCAAGATTTTCTCCCGCACTTGTGCAAGTGAAAACACACGTTTGGCATGAAATTCTTGACACTTGAAGTTCTGAAAGACAGTAAAAAAAAAAGTACTTCAGGTACTTCATAGGGGCAATTTCCAATCGAACATAGAATATAGAACAGTACAGCAAAGAAACAGGCATTTCAGCCCACAATGTTTGTGCTGAACATGATGCCAAGTTAAACAGATCTCATCTGCCTTTACAAGATCCATACAATTCTATTCCCTGCACTTCCATGTGCCTATGTAAAAGCCTATTAAATGCCACTATCGTTCCTGCCTCCTCCACCACCCTTGGCAATGCATTCCAGGCCCCTGCCACTCTCTGTATAAAAGATTTACTCCACACATCTCCATTAAACTTTTCCCCTCTCACCTTATAGCTATGCCCAGTAGCCAAATAATCCAGCAACCCATATAGTTGGAACAGGCCATTTGGTCCTCTTTGAAACCACATTGACCATCAAGCAATTATCTATACTGATCCGCTTTCATCCTATCCCATTCCTATCATCTTTCCCAGATTCCACCATCACCAACATGCCAAGAGGCCAATTAACCTACCGACCCGCATGACTTAGGAGTGTGGGAGGAAACTGGAGCACCCGGAGGAAACCAAAGTGGTGGCAGGGAGAATGTGCAAACTAATCACAGACTGCACTCGAGGTTTAGTTTAGTTGAGGTTAAACATCCAGCATGGAAACAAGCCCTTCAACCCACCAAGTCCATGCCGACCAACGATCACCCATTCACTAGTTCTATCCATAGGAAGGAACTGCAGATGCTGGTTTACACCGAAGATAGATACAAAATGCTGGAGTAACTTAGTGGGTCAGGCAGCATCTCTGGAAATAAGGAATGTGTGATGTTTCAGGTCGAGACCCTTCTTCGGACTATGCTGCCTGTCCTGCTGAGTTACTCCAGCATTTTGTGTCTATATACTTGTTCTATTCTACACATTACAGGCAGCAATTAAAGAGTGCACCCCCAGAGGTGAGGACAGTACAGAGCTGGTCGGCGGGGGCAGAAGAACAACTACAAGACTGTTTGGAGTCTGTAGACTGGGCTATGTTCAAGGACTCGGCAACAGACTTGAATGAATACGCCACAGTCGTTACAGACTTCATAAAGAAATGTGTGGAGGACTGCATCCCTATAAAAACCTTCCGAGTGTTTCCCAATCAGAAACCTTGGATGAACTGTGAGATCCGCACTCTTCTGAAGGCCAGACACCGGGCATTCATGTCTGATGACACAGTGGTCTATAAGAAGTCCAGATATGACCTCGGTAAGGCCATCAAAAAGGCCAAAAGGGAGTTCTGCTCCAAGCTGGAGGATGAGACAGATGTTCGGCAGCTGTGGCGGGGACTGAATGCAATCACCTCTTACAAGGCGAAACCAGGAGGCAGCTCGGATGTCGGCGAAACATCACTCCCTGATGAGCTCAATGCATTTTACGCACGCTTTGATAGGGAGAACACCGATGTGCCTTTCCGAGCCCCTATTCGCTGTGATGGTATTTCAGTCTCAGTCACAGAGGCCGACGTCAGGAAATCCTTCAGGGGGGTGAACCCTCGAAAAGCGTCTGGACCTGATGGCATACCTGGTCGTGTCCTAAAAACCTGTGCGGACCAACTGGCTGGAGTTTTTACGGACATTTTCAACCTGTCACTTCTGAGGTCTGAGGTTCCCACCTGCTTCAAAAGGGCATCAATAATACCGGTGCCCAAGAAGAGCAAGGTGACATGCCTCAATGACTATTGACCTGTGGCACTAACGCCTGTGGTGATGAAGTGCTTCGAGAGGTTGATCATGGCGCAAATCAACTCCTACCTCGACAAAAACCTGGACCCACTGCAGTTCGCTTACCGCCACAACAGATCAACAGTGGACGCGATCTCACTGGCCCTCCTCTCCGCTCTGGACCACTTGGACAACAAAAACTCATATGTCAGGCTGCTATTTATTGACTACAGCTCGGCATTTAACACAATCATCCCCTCCAAGCTGGTTACCAAACTCGCAGAACTGGGTCTCTGCACATCCCTCTGCAAATGGATCCTCGACTTCCTCACCCACAGACCACAGTCTGTTCGTATTGGTGGAAATGTGTCAGACTTGATAACAATCAGCACGGGAGCACCTCAGGGCTGTGTGCTCAGCCCCCTGCTGTACTCACTCTATACTCATGACTGCGTAGCCGGTCATAGCGCGAACTCCATCATCAAGTTCGCTAACGACACCACTATTGTGGGACGTATCACTGATGGGGATGAGTCCGAGTATAGAAGAGAGATCGAGCGACTGTCCATATGGTGCCAACACAACAACCTGGCCCTCAACACCAGCAAAACCAAGGAACTGATTGTGGACTTTGGAAGGAGTAGGATGGGGACCCACAGTCCTGTTTATATCAACGGGTTGATGGTTGAAAGGGTCAAGAGCTTCAAATTCCTGGGCGTGCACATCTGTGAAGATCTTTCCAGGTCCGAGAACACAGATGCAATTATTAAGAAAGCTCATCAGCGCCTCTACTTCCTGAGAAGATTACGGAGAGTTGGTCTGTCAAAGAGGACTCTATCTAACTTCTACAGGTGTACAGTGGAGATCTTGCTGACTGGTTGCATCGTGACTTGGTTCGGCAACTTGAGCGCCCTGGAGAGGAAAAGACTCCAAAAAGTGGTAAACACTGCCCAGTCCATCATCGGCTCTGACCTTCCTTCCATCGAGGGGATTTATCACAGTCGCTGCCTCAAAAAGGCTGGCAGCATCATCAAGGACCCACACCACCCTAGCCACACACTCATCTCCCTGCTACCTTCGGGTAGAAGGTACAGGAGCCTGAAGACTGCAACAACCCGGTTTAAGACTAGCTACTTCCCCACAGCCATCAGGCTATTAAACCTGGCTCGGAACTCTAATCATTAATATCCCTCCATCTGTTATTTGCACTTTATTAATTTATTAAGTCATGGGTGTATTTATGTATAGAATTGTGGTCAATGCCTTCTATGTTCTGTTGTGCTATGCAAAGAAAGATTTTCATTGTCCTGTCAGGGACACATGACAATAAACTCTTTTGACTTGACTTTGACTTTGACTTTGACATTAGGGATAACTTATAAGATGGAATCCAATTAACCTACAAACCTGCACGTCTTTGGAATCTGGGAGGAAACCCATGCATTCACAGGGCGAATATGCCTGGCATTCACAGGGAGAACGGCAGCGCCCGTAGTCAGGATTGAACGCGGGTCTCTGCCGATCAGGCACGTGCCGTCAGGGTAGGCAAGATAGGCACTGCCTACCCTGACTAAAATTATGACATGGTAATCATTAAATATAAATAGTAAAGGCATGGGAGAATTATGCCTATCTAAGAGATCGATCTCTTAGGTAGGCATAATTCTCCGTGCCTTTCAACCGCAGCGCTTGTAACACGGGAAGCTCTGTGCAGCCCACGTGCCGTCAGCGCTGCCTGAAGCCGTCAATTTCGAGCGGGGCTGAAGGCAACAGAAATTCTGCCTTTGCTGTACTGCGCATGCGCAGCAGCCTACTGCACATGCGCAGCGCAAGTTTCTTGCCAGGTTTTTCAAATATGGATTGCCATTATCTGAAGGGTATGTTAGGAAGCAAAGAGAGAAGAATGGAGTTTGTGTACCGATACCGTGGTAAGTACATTTCTTGGTACTTTATGTTTTTAAATACTGTATTTCCCAGGGTGGGTGGGGGGAAGAGCTCCTTTCACAGTGTTTGGGGAGTCTGGCCCGGGTTAAAGTTGCGGGGAAGGCAGGAGCATTGTGCATTAGCTCGGGTGGCTGCTGCAGCGTTCCGGGCATGGACAGCAGAACTGGCCGCCACTTCCAAGGGAGGAAGCAGCTCTGGTGACTACGAGTGGCCGCCGGGACCAGACAGCAGAACCGGCTGCCACTTCAGCGCCTTCTGCTGGTCACTGCTCACCTCTGGCAGTGCTCTCTGTCTGAACGCCTCTCTCCTGCCACTCGCCGGCCGGCTTCCCGCAAATCCTTAAATTCCGACAGCACGCTCAAGGGACCAATTGAGGTTACTCGGCTGTGGGAATTTAAGGATTTGCAGGAAACAACTGACATGAGTGATGCCAGAGGTGAGCGGACCGGCAGAAGGCGCTGCAGTGGCAACCGGTTCTGCTGTCGGGTCCCGGTGGCCGCTCGCAGTCACCCGAGCTGCTTCCTTCCCTGGAAGTGGCGGCCAGTTCTGCTGTCCATGCCCGGAGTGCTGCGGTGAGTGAGTGAGTCTGACATGATCTCTGAACTTCTCCTTCTCAACACTCCTGCCCTCCCCACATCTTTTACCCCTGGCACAGACTCTCCACACGCTGTGAAAGGAACTCCCCCTCCAATTGGTCCCTTGAATTAGTATTCTCATTCAATAAGATGACAACTGATTCAATGTCCCGTGAGCTCCCATTTTTCCCACCATCTCTCCACCTGCCTTCATCCTCCATCTCCCCACCCATTCAGCAATTAAAAAATGAAGGAGATTTATAAGCCTTGTGCAAATTGAATTGGCACTTATTTTTATTTTTTATTTTTAAGGAGAGAACAATCTGCGCATGAGCGGTTTAAGATTTGTTTTTTAAAGCCGCCTGCTTACCTTGAGCAATTACTCACGGCCGTGCCTGCTGCCGATGTAAGGCAGAAACTCTACTGCTGTGCCACTGTTCGAGCCTATAAAAGGTCAGATTTGAACCTGGGTTGCTTGTGCCATGGGGCAGAAGCTCTGCTAGCTTCGGTACTGCATTGAAAGTTGAATCTGAGAGATTTGACTCTGGTCAAAATTATTTGAAAAACTTGTATTTCTTGTTAAGTGACTAGCAGCTTTGAATGCAAAGTAAGATTCTGAAGGTGTGCCTCCCTAGAATGTCATGCTAGGGCGGTCACGATGGTGCAATAATAGAGTTGCTACCTTATAGCGAGTGCAGCGTCATAGACCCGGGTTCGATCTCGACTGTGGGTGCTCTCTGTGCGGAATTTGTACGTTCTCCCCGTGACGTGCGTGGGTTTTCTCCGAGATCTTCGGTTTCCTCCCACACTCCAAATACGTAGAACCCGATGGGCCGAATGGCCTGATTCTGCGCTGTATCTCTAAACTAAACTTTAAAAAAATGTGAGCGACAGTAGTAAAATCCTGCAAAGATTGCTGAATCAATAATGAATATGAAACTACACTTTGTGGTTTGAATGACATTGGAGCATAGCACCACCAGTCAAAGGAATAACCTCAGGCAGCCTTGCTGGAATGAGAAACAGGAATGATGTTTCAGATGAAAGACCTTTGGATAAAAGATATTTGGACCAGTATATAGATAAGAAAGCAACAAACTCAAAGTGATGGAGTAACTCAGCGGTTCAGGCAGCATCTCTGGAGAACATGGATAGGTGACGTTTTATGTTGGGACCCTTCTTCTCAGGATAGGAAAAGGATGTGAAGGATATGGGACAAGCACAGGCAAATGGGACCAGCTTCAGTTTAGTTTATTCACATGTACTGAGGTACAGTGACAAGCTAACCAGTCAGCGGAAAGCTTGGATGGGGTGGCATGGTCAGCATGGACAGCTTGGGCTGAAGGGCCTGTTTCCATGCTGTATGACTCTAACCTTTCAATAAATAGGGAAAGAGAAAATCAAATTAGGTTTGAGTTGCGTGGAGGGTGGGGGAGGTATGGTTCAACGGTTTGATGGTTCGATGGTGCTTTAATGTCACATGTGCAAAGTCCAAGCACAGTGAAATTATTTATCTTACAAACAAATCCAGTACAGTATTGCCCTACCCCCGATCCTCGATTAGCAAGTGTGCGGAAATAGTCTACCAAGCACGCGTGCAAGAGGCACCATGTTTTGCCGCCACTTTCAAAGTCCCAGGCTGTTGTGGGCCTCCAGCCATCTCCTTCCTTGGGCGTCACGTCCCTGTCCTCCCCCGTCCACCTTTGTCCCCCGGTGCTGCCTCCCACAGCCGTAGGCCGGACCCCAGTTGCCTCTCCCCTCCTACCGGCCTCTCTCCTCACCAGACGTCAGTGGCTCCATCCTCCCGATCTCTGGATATGACGGAGGAAATCTCTCCGACAGTGTGAGGCCTGGGTTTCACTCTGTTCCTCTTTCCACAGAGGCTGCCTGACCAATGCAGCATTCCCAGCTTATTCTGTTTTTATTTTCAGGTTTCTCACAATCGGCAGGATTTTGATTCTCAAAGAAATGAACACAGTCCAACGACTTCATTTTCTAACATATGTGCATGCATGATAATTATGTGTTTATGACTAATCTCTATCAATTAGATGACAGCACACTCAACCACAGGAACCCCAGTGATGGAGACCACAAATACCACAGGCTTAAAGTTACTCCGCTCTTCCATCATAGATGAGGCCTTGTCTCCTCGGTACCCCGCAGCTCCGCTCTTGCTCCCCCTCCCCACAGTCACAACAGGGTCATAGTTCCCCTGGTCCCCCAAGTCCTTACCTTTCACACCATCAGCTGTCACATGCAGTGCGTAATCTTCCGACATTTTCGCCACCTCCAATGGGATCCCACCACTAGTCACATCTTCCCATCTCAACTCCTTTCCGCTTTCCGCAGAGACCGTTCCCTGTGCAACACCCTGGTTAACTCAACCCTTCCAACCCAAACAATCCCTTCCTCAGGTACTTTCCCCTGCAACCGCAGGAGATGCAACACCTGTCCTTTTACATAGAAACATAGAAACATAGAAAATAGGTGCAGGAGGAGGCCATTCTGCCCTTCGGCCCTTCGAGCCAGCACCGCCATTCATTGCAATCATGGCTGATCGTCCCCAATCAATAACCCGTAACTCCCCCCTCGACTCCGTCCAAGGACCCCGGCAGTCCTTTCAGGTGAGGTAGAGATTCACTTGCACCTCCTCCAACCTCATCTACTGTACCCGCTGTTCTTGGTGCGAATTACATATCGATGAGACAAAGCGCAGACTGGGTGATCGTTTCGCTGAACACCAATGCTCAATCTGCCTTGACCTACGTAATTTCCCGGTTGCCAAACATTTCAACCCCCATTCCCATTCGGACCTGTTTGTTCAGGGCCTCCTCCACTGTCATGAGGCCACATGTAAACAACACCTCATATGTCCCTCACCTTAAACCTATGGTTCTCGATTCTCCTACTCTGGGTAAGAGACTTTGTGCGTCTACCTGATCTATTCCTCTCATGATTTTGTACACCTCTATTAGATCACCTGTCACCCTTTTGCACACCAAGGAATAAAGTCCTAGCCTGCTCAACCTCTCCCTGTAGCTCAGGCCCTCGAGTTGTTGCAACATCCTCGTAAATTTTCTCTGCACCCTTTCCAGATATCACACAGGATGATCCCATGAGATGCTGACATGAAGTCTCCTTCCTGAACTCTTGTAGTCTCTTGATAAAAGCAATCAGGCAGGAGTTCTAGGATTTCAACCAAGAGTAATATAATACTTCCAGTTCATGGACAGTGTAACTTGGCAGGGTCCTGCAAGAGGAGGTGGTCACATGCAGTAAATTGTTATGTCATTTGTTCCTTTTGAAACCAAAACAAACGCGGTGGCGCAGTGGTTGAGTTGCTGCTTTACAGCGCCACAGGTCCGGGTTCCATCCTGACTACGGGTGCTGCCTGCACGGAGTTTGTACGTTCTCCCCGTGACCACGATGGTTTTCCCTGAGATCTTTGGTTTCCTCCCACACTCCAAAGACGTACAGGTTTGTAGGTTAATTGGCTTGGTATTAGTGCAAAGTTGTCCCCAGAGTGTGTGTGGGTAGTGCTATTGTGCGAGGATCGCTGGTCGATGCAGACTCGATGGGCCGAAGGGCCTGTTTCGGCGCTGTGTCTCTAAACTAAACTAAAGCCATATCACTCAAAGATGTGAAACATTCATCAACTGATTTTGTCAACTGTTATCACTGTACCTTTAAGGTGGCCTATTTACAACAGACTTCGGACTTGGAAATAGTTTTGCTTTATTATAAAATGAATTGGAGAAATGCAAAGATTGCAGAATTTTCTCAAGGCGTTTCCTACACAGGACCCAATGAACAAAATGTTTGCACACTTTAAATACAAAGAATGACATGGATGCATTTTCTTATTTGACTTCCAGGCTCTTTGCGCTTTATGACACGTCAGACTGGTAATACCAGGAATGTACAATAGTGAGCACAGCAAGCTGCTGTAAACAACAGCAGAAAAGGGGGCCAGGATTTTGTATTCAGTAGTAAAATGATGAGGCTTTCCATGAATTTGTAAATGACTGCACGCGAACATCTGGCAACTTTCTTGGCAGGGAAAGTGGCTTTTCTGATGTTTATTCTTTCGAGGCCTCAGTCTAAGGCTCCCCTTGGAGCTCAACAATTATACTTCAATCAATATGGCCACGCAGGCAATGGCAGATGAGACTACTCATGGGCAGCCAACAGTGAAAATGATGGCCAACGTTTTAAACAGTTTACAGAGTGCCGTGCGAAGGAATGATTTGGATCCTAGTGGCCACGCCAATCTGTCCCTCCCCCACTCCACTCCACAACATTGATGATTTTTTGATTAAACCACTCAAATACAAATCTTTTCTCTTGAATGCTTCTAAAGAGCTTGGCCGATAAGGGGATCCTGGTGAGATGGGAAGGTGCAGCAGGAATGAAGTCAGTATTTGCAAGAGGCAGCGGAGAATCGGTGAGCCCTGCACTGGGGGGGGGGTTAGTGAGGGAACCTTTAACCTAGTTTAGAGATACGGCATAGAAACAGGCCCTTCAGCCCATCGTGTGTGCGCTAACCAGAGATGACCCCATGCATTAGCACCATCTTACACACACAGGGCCAATTTACAATTTTACCAAAGCCAATTGACCTACAAACTTGTACGTCTTTGGAGAGTGGGTGGAAACCGGAGCACCCGGAGAAAACCCACGCAGGTCATGGGGAGAAATTACTGTTGGAGACATAGAACAAAGAACAGCACAGCACAAGAACAGGCCCTTTGGCCCACAATGTCTGTGCTGGACATGATGCCAAGACCATCTCTTATCCACCTGTGCATAGTCCACATCCTTCCATTCCCTGCCTATCCATGTGTCTATCCAAAAATACCACTATCGTACCTGCCTCCACCACTATCCCCCAACCTGTTCCTCGTACGACCGATGTCGCCACCCTGTAATTGCTGTAATTGAGAGCTTTGTAGTGTACTTTGATGTTTCAGCTGAAGAGACGACACCCCTGCCAGTGGAGTTCTTGCTCAGGCTAAGGCTTAATGTTGGTTCTCTACACATGTAATGCCCCATATCACATCTAGTTATAGCAGACAATCGGCCATAAAGGACGCTATACCCCCCCCCACCCCCCCCACACACACACTGTGGTCCGTTACACTGAGGGTTACTGTACATAAAACCGATGGGCCAAGGCTGAGGCTGTGGGAGAAGAGGTTTAGACAGTATTTGTGAAATATTTTTTGTACCAAGACGGTAGTTGGATTCTAGATCCAGCTGCCTGAGGGGATGCTGACAGGAGGCAATCTCACAAACACTTAAGGTGTATCTAGATTAGTTCTTTTTGGACACTGTTGTGATGTTGCTTCTTCCTAACATTGTATTTTTGACTTGGATAGTGCATGTCAAACATACTGAAACACCAGAGTTTTCCTCAGGCCATATGACTAATTTAGCAGCACACCATGTCAATGTTACAGTGAATGACACAATCACAACAAAAAATAACTTGTTCAATAGTTTGATATTAAAAATGAGCATGTAAGAAATAATAGTCCATTCATTCTTTGTACCTTACTGTTATTCAATAGATCTAGGCTGATCATTCGCATCAGTGTAAATTTCTTGAACTAACCCCATATCCCTTGCTTAATTCTAAAAATACTCAGCTCGATCTATTAATTGGTTAATTGGTCTGAAAAAAGTCCCGATCCGAAACTTCTCCTCAGGCACATGCCGTGAGTAATTGCTCAAGGTAGGCAGGTGGATTAAAAAAATAAATCTTAAACCGCTCATACGCAGATTGTTCTCTCCTTAAAAATAAAAAATAAAAATAAGTGACAATTCAATTTGCCCAAGGCTTCTAAATCTCCTTCATTTTTTAATTACTGAATGGGTGGCGAGACGGGAGATGAAGGCAGGTGGAGAGATGGTGGGAAAAACGGGAGCACACGGGACGTTGAATCAGCTGTCATCTTATTGAATGACAATACTAATTCAAGGGACCAATTGGAGGAAGAGTTCCTTTCACAGCGTGTGGAGAGTCTGTGCCAGGGGTTAAAGATGCGGGGAGCGCAGGAGTGTTGATAAGGAGAAGGTCGGAGATCATGTCAGACTCATTCACTCACTGCAGCGCTCCGGGCACGCACAGCAGAACTGGCCGCCACTTCCGGGGAAGAAAGCAGCTCGGGTGACTGCGAGTGGCCGCCGGGACCCGACAGCAGAACCGGCTGCCACTGCAGCACGTTCTGCCGGCCCGCTCACCTCTGGCAGTGCTCTCCAACTGAACACCTCTCACCTGCCGCTCGCCGGCTTCACTCATGTCAGTTGCTTCCCACAAATCCTTAAATTCCCACAGCCGAGTAACCTCAATTGGTCCCTTGAGCGCGCTGTCAGAATTTAAGGATTTGCAGGAAGCTGGCCGGCGAGCAGCAGGAGAGAGGTGTTCAGACGGAGAGCACTGCCAGAGGTGAGCAGGGACCAGCAGAAGGGGCTGAAGTGGCAGCCGGTTCTGCTGTCTGGTCCCGGCAGCCACTCGCAGTCCCCCAAGCTGCTTCCTCCCTCAGAAGTGGCGGCCAGTTCTGCTGTCCATGCCCGGAGCACTGCGGCAGCCACCCGAGTTAATGCTCAACGTTCCTGCCTTCCCCGCAACTTTAATCCGGGCCAGACTCCCCAAACACTGTGAAAAGAGCTCTTCCCCCCCCCACTCACCCCAGGAAATACAGTATTTGAAAACATAAAGTACCAAGAAATGTACTTACCACGGTATAGGTACACGAACTCCATTCTTCTCTCTTTGCTTCCTAACATACCCTTCAGATAATGGCAATCCATATTTGAAAAACCCGCCAAGAAACTTGTGCTGCGCGTGCGCAGTAGGCTGCTGCGCATGCGCAGTACAGCAAAGACAGAATTTCTGCTGCCTTCAGCCCCACTTGAAATTGACGGCTTCAGGCAGCGCTGACGGCACGTGGGCTGCACAGAGCTTCCCGTGTTACAAGCGCTGCGGTTGAAAGGCATGGAGAATTATGCCTACCTAAGAGATCGATCTCTTAGATAGGCATAATTCTCCCATGCCTTTACTATTTATATTTAATGATTACCATGTCATAATTTTAGTCAGGGTAAGCAGTGCCTACCTTGCCTACCCTGACGGCACGTGCCTGCTTCTCCTATCCATTCCCTCCATGGATGCTGCCTGACCCATTGAGTTACTCCAGCACTTTGCATTTTGCTCAAGATTCCAGCATCTTTGGTTTAGAGATATAGCGTAGAGAAAGGACATTCAGCCCATTGAGTCCACACTGACTAACAATCACCCCATACACTAGTTATATCCTGAACGCTAGGGACTAATTTACCAAAGTTGATTAGGCTACAAACCGGCACATCTTTGGAGTGCGGGAGGAACCGAAACACCCGGAAAAATCCCACAAGGTCACAGGGAGAACGTACAAACTCCGTCTGGACAGCACCCGTAGTCAGGATCGAATGTCAGGATCTCTGGCACTAAGGCAGCAACTCTACCACTGCGCCACCGTGCCCCCCATTAATCTTCAGTTCCTTATATCTCTGCCTTACTTTGCTGCTTTGTGTCCACAGAACCTATGTTTGTTTTTACTTTAGATTTACTCTTTTGACTTGATAGTGGCAGATATGGTAGTGGCATTTGAGAAACTTTTGGATGGACTCGTGGATATGCAGGGGATGGAGGAATATGGATTATGTGCCAGCAGACAAGAGTTTGTCTTGACATCATGTTCGGCACAGCAATGGTGGCTGTCTACAGGCCAGTAGGCACATCCGTCTACCCATCCACCCGCCCGGCACCAATTATCACTTTATAAAGGAGTATACTTGAAGAGATAGACACAAAATGCTGGAGTAACTCAGTGGGTCAGGCAGCATCTCTGGAGAAAAGGAATAGGTGAGATTTCAGGTTGAGACCCTTCTTCAGACATTTTCTCCACCCGAAACGTCACCTATTCCTTTTCTCCAGCAATGCAGCCTGACCCGTTGAATTACTCCAGCACTTGTGTCTATCTCTCATGTAAACCAGTATCTGGAGTTCCTTCCTACACATACTTGAAGAGATCTTTGCTCAATAGTCCATGGTCTACATACTATGATCTGGGTGTTGTTCAAACAAAAAATCACGCGATCTTGCTAGAGTCTATATGCTTTTGGGAAGGATTCTTTTAACAGTGTGTTCTTTATCGCTTTTGTTCAATGGTGTAAAGGATTTTTCTTTACCTTTTAGGTGGTTATATGCGATATCGACCATGAGGAAGGTGCGATTACCAAAGCAGAATTTGATGAGAAATATGGCCCCAATCAAACAACATTTGTCACTTGTGATGTCACATCCCCATCCCAGTTGAAAGGTCAGTGGAAATTGTTCTGCAATCAATGGTCTCTTATCCACAGTCAGAAAATAAATCCCACTGCCATTGTTTTTGCATTTTTTAAGTAAGCTGGTATTTACTCAGTCAGTTGAAAGCTTAAACATTTCAAGGGGGCCCAGAATGGAGATTGTAAAGTTTCCAAGCAGCAATCAAGTTTGGTGTTATGTATGAAGATGCATTGGATGTCATTCTGCCCATCATGCCTGTTCTAGCTCTTTGAAAGGACTATTCCTCAGTTCCCCTGCACTATTTAGATTAATTTTAGTTTTGGTTTAAAAGCTATAGAGTGGAAACAGGCCCTTCGGCCCACCTAGTCCACGCTGACCAAAGATCACCTGCACTACGTACCGGGAACAATTTACTAAAGACAATTAACCTACAAACCTGGAATGTGGGAGGAAACTGGAGCACCCGGAGAAAACCCATTGGGCCACAGGGAGAATGTACAAACTCAGTACGGACAGCACCCCTAGTCGGGATCTCTGGCGCTGTCTGGCAGCAACTCAACTCCCGCACTACTGTGCCATCTATTCTTGCCCGATTGATCTGCAAATTTTCTTGACAACTTTTCAATTATTCGGTCACATCCTTTCTGGAAGTCACACAGGGTCGGCTCCTGACTGTCAGATGGTGCATTCTGGACCATATAACTCATTGCCTAAAACAAAAAGTTCTCCACATCTCGCACTTGGCTCCACTGTAAATTATCCTAAATCTGTGCCACTCTGTTTATTGAAACTCATTTCAACTGTTTTCGGTTCAGAGATACAGTGTGGAAACAGGCTATATCGGCCCACTAGGTCCACACTGACCATCCGTTGAAAAATATATTTACCGTCAAAATCATCCATAGTTTTGTATACCTCCGGCACACTGATGCAGCTGGTAGAACAGCTGCTTCACAACACCAGAGATCTAGGATTATCAAAACATAGAAACATAGGTGCAGGAGTAGGCCATTCGGCCCTTCGAGCCAGCGCCGCCCTTCAATATGATCATGGCTGATTATCCAAAATCAGCACCCCGTTCCGGCTTTTCCCCCATATCCCTTGATTGATTCTCTTAGCCCCAAGTGCTAAATCTAACTCTCTCTTCATCGTGACCTCAAGTCCTTGGTGTGGAGTTTGCATTGTATTTATGTATAGTATTAGGGTTGCAGAATGGTGAAACATTAGAATTGCTGCCTTACAGCACCAAGAACCCGGGTTTGATCCTGACCTTGGGTCCTGTGACTGTGTATAGTTTAGCAAGTTCTGCCTGTGATCACGTAGGTTTCCCCCAGGTGCTCCGATTTCCTCCCACATCCCAAAGGCATGTGGGTTTGCAGGTTAATTGGCCTCTGTACACTATCCCTGGTGTATAGGGAATGGATGAGAAAGCAGGATAATTTTGAACTAGTGTGAACAGTTTATCGGTGGTCGGCATGAACTCAGTTTCAGCTTCAGTTTAGTTTCACAGTTTAAGGATAAGGGGGAAGTCTTTTAGGACCGAGATGAGAAAAAAAAATTTCACACAGAGAGTGGTGAATCTCTGGAATTCTCTGCCACAGAGGTAGTTGAGGCCAGTTCATTGGCTATATTTAAGAGGGAGTTAAATGTGGCCCTTGTGGCTAAGGGGATCAGGGGGTATGGAGAGAAGGCAGGTACGGGATACTGAGTTGGATGATCAGCCATGATCATATTGAACGGTGGTGCAGGCTCGAAGGGCCGAATCGCCTACTCCTGCATCTATTTTCTATGTTTCTATGTTTATTGTCACATGTTCCAAGGTACAGTGAAAAGCTTTTGTTGCATGCTAACCAGTCAGCAGAAAGACAATACATGATTACAATCGAGCCATATACTGTGTATAGATACTTGATAAGGGAATAATGTTTAGTGCAAGGTAAAGTCAGCAAAGTCCAATCAAGGATAGTCCGAGGGTCACCAAAGAGGTATAGTTCAGCACTGCTAGGATGATTCAGTTGCCTGATAACAGCTGGGAAGAAACTGTCCCTGAATCTGGTGGCGTGCGTTATCACACTTCTACACCTTTTGCCCAATGGGAGAGGGGAGAATAGAGAGTAGCCTGGGTGTGATTCATCCTTGATTATGCTGCTGGTCTTGCCAAGGCAGCGTAAAGTATAAATGGAGTGAATAGAAGGGAGGTCGGTTTGGGTGATGGCCTGGTCTGCCTCCACAATTCATTGCAATTTCTTGGATGAAGCTGTGTCCAAAGCAAGCTGCGATGCATCCTGATAAAATGCTTTCTGTGATGCATCTGTAGACGTTGGTGAGAGTTGTAGGGGACATGCCGAACTTCCTAGCATTCTAAGTAGCCCAAGGGCCTGTTTCCATGCTGGATCTCTACATTAAACCTTGGTTCAATCTCCCATTAACCTTCTCCACCTCAAGGCAAAGAATCCCTGTGCAGAGAATTAATGGTAGTTCACCAGCTCAGACCTAGCTGGCGATTTAAAGTGTGGATGATCTTGATCATAGCAGGTAAACAATTAAGTTGTATTTGCATGATTTGTTTTAGTTCTACAGAAAGCGGAACTACCTTTTATTGACCTTTTATACAGGTTGTACTTTTAGGCTGTAAAACATTATTTATTGGGATGCATCACAGCATGGTTTGAAGACAGCTCCATCCAAGACCACAAGATATGGCAGAAAGTTATGGACGCAGCCCAGACCATCACGCAAACCAACCTACCTTCCATTGACTCCATCTACACTTCACGCTGCCTCGGCAAGGCCACCAGCATAATCAAAGATGAGACTCACCCCGGTCATTCCCTCCTCTCCTCTCCTCTCCCATCGGGAAAGAGGTAGAGAAGTGTGAAAACACACACCTCCAGAATCAGGCTCAGTTTCTTCCCAGCTGTTATCTGGCAACTGAACCATCCTATCATCAACTAGTGAGCAATTCTGAGCTACTATCTACCTCATTCTAGACAATCTCTAGACTATCTCTAATCAGACCTTACTCGACTTTATCTTGCGCTAAACATTACAATCAAGCCATCCACAGTGTACAGATACATGATAAAGGGAATCATGGGGTGTTTTTCCGTTGGCTGGTTAGAACGCAACAAAAGATTTTCACTGTACCTTGGTACACGGGACAATAAACTGAACTGAATTAAACTAGGAATGCATAAATATTCTTCTGATTTTACATTGCATCTAAAATATGAACTTTACCTCATGCAAGGTTATTTGTCGAGGGCCTATCCCTGAATGTAATTTACATAATTAATTGCATTTGCAAAAAAAAAAATGTTGTTGGCACAGTGGAGCAGCAGTAGAGTTGCTGCCTTACGGCACCCGAAGCCCGGGTTCGACCCTGAATACGGGAGCTGTCTGTACTGTGTTTGTACATTCTGCTTGTGACCAGGTGGGTTTTCTCCGGTTGTTCCAGTTTCTTCCCACACCCCAAAGATGTGCGGGTTTGTAGGTTTATTGTCTTCGGTAAAAAATTGTAAATTGCCCCTAGTGTGTAGATAGTATTAGTGTACGGGGTTATCACTGGTTAATGCAGACTCTGTGGGACGAAGGGCCTGTTTCCATGCTGTATCTCTAAAGTCTAAAGTCTCAAAAGAGCAGAAATAATGGGAGTAGATGCACAAAAGAGAAATAATTGGTGGAATGCTCCAACCCTGGCCCGACATCAATAAGACATTGTTCAATGGCAAAGGAGACAATGGGAAAAAATATTGCAATAGAGACAAATTATATTATCTTGCGAAGCAAAATCTTAAGAAGATCAGAATGTGTGTGGAGATAGAAACCAAATTAACATTTCAGGTCAATCTTCTTCTTGCGAATGAAACATAAAGCAAAGGAATAGTTAGATCTCAAGCCGGGTGTTGAGCAGCCAGGTTGTTGTCTCTGCGTCAATGTCTGCCAGGCGCTGAGCTCCATTTGGTGGGTGGTAGAGCGGGCACCCAGAGATGACATGGTTGGCTGTCTGCTGTTCTGCTCTGCATTCACAGGCTGGCTCTGGCGGAGCCCTCATCTCCACATGCTGGCATTGAAATGCCCAACTCCTGTACGAAGTCTGTTGAGCTTCACCCATGCTCCTCTGGGGAGGTCAGACCCTGGACAGCTTTTATCTGGTGAAGAGATGTAGCTGTGTAATGGAGATGAGGTTGCCTTCCACTCCTGTGACCACGTGATGGCTATCCAGTGTGCTTTTGTCTCAGTTGGCGGGATGGATGCAAGGAGTTGTTTTCCATGTGGAGCAAAGGGGTGACGGGACTTCAGTCGGGGTGGCCTCGGCTCTCTGCTGATAGCCTGATGGAGGAGGTGATCTAGGTCCATGGCACGATGAGATAGTTGCTGCTTGCCTTCGGGTTCCTGCAGGCGGAATGCTTGCAAATATAGGGAGCTGGTCGACTGGAGTAGGTTGAAGGAACCTAGTGATGGTTCGCAAGGTGCTGTTCAGGCTCATGTCTACCAAGCTAGTATGTCTGCTTCTACCCCATACAGGTGCGCAGTACTCAGCTGGGGCATACACAAGAGCTAATGCAGAGGTCAATTATCACACACCAAGTTGCGAAGAAAGATGGTTCAACTGAATCTCTGTCTCTCCTCTCTTCTCCCCCCCTCTCTATCTCTCTCTCTCCCTTCTCTCTCTTTCTCTTTCTCTTCTCTCTCTCTCTCTCTCTCTCTCTCCTCTCTCCCTTTCTCTCTTTCCCTCTCCTGCTCTCGCTCTCTATCCCTGATCTGCCATGTGAATAAACTGATGTGTGAACAGCTTAACGACATAGCCCAAGGAATAAAGAATGGCACATTTTTCAATTCTGATGGAGAGCTTTTGATAGTCACGAGGATGCTATCTGGCTAGCATGATCACTTTTAACATCACTGCCTGTTATTTCTTCAGTTGGATATGAGGAGAAAGAAACAGTGTCAACGATATGGTGATTTAATCTGCACCAAAGTGTGACAGCACCCAGTAAATGCAATGGGCAGAAGCCATTTACTGCTTAAGGGTAGTTTGCTGCTGGATGATAATGATGCTGAATGACTGATTTTAAGCTGCATGTTGAAACCTGATGTGGTTTTGAATTGTAAGTGCTATCATTCCAATTATCGGCGGTGTCTTTTTGTTTCGTTTAAGATACAGCACAGAAACAGGCCCTTCCATCCGCCGAGTCCGTGCCGACCAGCAATCCCCGTACACTAACATTATCCTACACATTAGAGACAATTTTAACAATATTTACCAAAGCCAATTAACCTTCAAACTGTACGTCTTTGGATTAACAGGAGCACCCAGAGAAAACCTACATGGTATTGGGTGCAACATACACACCCAGATCAAACCCGGGTCTCTAGTACTGTAAGGCAGCAACTCTACCGCTGTGCCACCATGCCATCCCCTTTGTACAGTTTTAGAGTGAGTTCAAGAACAGGTCAAGAAGCGATGGTTAAAGAATAATTTAGTCTAGTTTAAAGATACAGCTTGGAAACAGGGCCTTCAGCCCACCAAATCCATGCCGACCAATGATCACCCGTTCTATATCATCCCATAACATAGATTCCATTCCCGACACACCAGGGGCAAATTTGAAGAGACCAATTAACCTACAAACCTGGACGTCATTGGCTCATTGAGTCTGCACTGACCATCCGTTCACACTAGTTCCATCCTACACACGAGGAATAATTTACAGATTCTACAAACCTGGAATGTGGGAGGAAACCGGAGCACCTGGAGAAAACCCACATGGTTACAGGGAGAACGTACAAACTCTGTACTGACAGCACCCGTAGTCAGGATTGAACCTGCGTCTCTGGCGCTGTGAGGCAGCAGCTCAGCCACTGTGCCACCCAAAGACTTGGCAAGAAAATGAATTGAATGACACAGGATTGCCCAATGTCTTATTTGTTAGCAGGCCAAATACCCAACCTGACTCCCATTTATCTTGTGAAAAATTCTACCGTCGAGGTTTTCCCATGATGAGCTTCATTTAATTATCTATTCAATGTGGAATGCTAAATGGAAGGTGTATGCTCTCAGCCCAACCAATTAATTCAAAATGCATTCATCATGTCTTCCAGATCTATTCAGCCAAACAGTGCAGAAGTATGGAAAACTAGATATATTGTGCAATAATGCTGGAATTAATAATGAGAATATCTGGGAAAAGACTATCTCTGTCAATCTGGTAGGTTTTGTGCATTGAAATGTTGTTTATTTACCAAGCCTTCTGTAATAATCCAGAAACCGGTCCTTATAAGCTGAAGAAAATGGATGTTTCTGGTCAAAATTGTCCTTGTATTGTTAACCTTTGTGGCTCTTTGCATCCACACTGCCATTCCTATGCTGTTCCAGTTAGATCCTGGGTTGAGTACTGATTCAGACAGTCTCTCAGAATTAGTGTGACTCGTTTCATCTCCAGTTCCCTGTGCTCTGAAGTGGCAGAACAATCCCACTTACGATCACTGATCTTTGCCACAGGTGGGACTGCTGGATGATTTATAGAATAGGAGAATGGCTTGTTTCGGACAGACACAGAATGCTGGAGTAACTCAGCAGGTCCTACAGACTAGAGACAGGCGAAAAAGAATAGATGATGTGATGGGCCGAATGGCCTAATTCTTCTCCAATCACTTATGTGTTTATGAGTTTATGGTCACAGGGAGACGGTGCAGCCTCCACACAGACAGCACTGGAGTGTGGGATTGAACCCTGGTCTCCAGCGCTATGAGGCAGTGACGCCACTGTGCTCTCTGACTGATTGTCTGTCTCGAACTCATTTGATTAATGTTTGGCCTCAATGCACTTTCCTTTACTCACTTCTGCTCTTTTATTCAGGTGGCGTTGATACAAGCAAACTATCTGGCTTTGGAACACATGAGGTGTGATCGTGGAGGGCAAGGTGGCAGTATTGTCAACATGGCCTCCATGTCAAGTAAGAAGTGAAGCACGTTACAGTCATCCAAATGTTTAAACAGAAATAATTAACATTTTCCGTTAATGCCTATTCTTCACAGATGATTTTGTTGTCCTTGGAGTTAAGTAGTGGGATTAATAGATTTGTGCGTCATCAAGAATGATTTTAGAACATTGAACATAGAGCAGCACAACACATGAACAGGCCCACAATGTCTGTGCCAAACATGATGCCAAGTTAACCTAATCTCCTCTGCCTGTACATGATCCATATCCCACCATTCCCTGCATATCCACATGCCTATCTAAAATCATCTTAAATGCCACAAAATCTCCTATACAATCATATGGGATGCCGGCAGAGTGGTGCTGATGTGGACTCGCAGCCTCATAGAGCCAGATACCCGGCTTCAATCCTGACTACAGGTGCTGTCTGTATGGAGTTTGTACGTTCCACCCTGTGACCCAGTGGGGGGTTTTCCGGGTGCTCAAGTTTCCTCTCACACTCCAAAGATGTACAGATTTGTAGGTTAATCGGCGTCTGTAAATTGTAAACTGTCTCTAGTCTGTAGGATAGTGCGGAGTGATTGCTGGTCGGTACGGGCTCTGTGGACCGAAGGGGCTGTTTCTGCACTGTATCTCTAAAAATACAATATTTTCAGATTATATTACATAGCACAAGCATTGCAGGCACACTCGATGAAGACATTAATCCCCAGGAGAATTTCTGCAGAATTTCCAATAATAAAAAAATGGCATTTTTCCATGTTCTGTACTGAAATGCTATTGTTTAAACTACTGGCCTGTGACAAGATTGGAGAGCTGATAGCCATTCCACAAAGCCGATAATAATCTGCATGGGAAAATATTTTTCCTGCTACTCAGAAATAATATTGAAATAAATCCTGGCGTTCATTGAAAAGGTTCAAATTCACGACATATTTATTTGTAGGAGACTAGGGTCAGATGCAGACAGCTGGATCGATTGGATCAAGCTGGAGTATTAAGGAGGCAGGGGTACATGTAAGAAGGGAATATGAAGAACAAAAAGGGAGCATGAGATTGATTTGGCAGAGAAGATGAAGGACAACTCAAAGAGATATTATAAGTATATTGAGGGGGAAAATGTAACATGGAAGAGAATAGCCCCCCCAAAGACCAAAATGGATGTCTACTTGTGGAGCTGCAGGAGATGGACAAGGACCTCTGTTGTTACCCTGGAAAGGATATGAAGACCAGGGAACTCGGGGAAGTTAAAGACAATAACTCGGGGATAGTCCACATTACATTAAACGAGGTGTACGTTAGGGATCTTATAACATATGAAGGTAGATGAAACTCTGTGGCCAAATCTGGTCCTCTATCACACAACAAAAAAGCTGTTCACTCTATCTCAGTACACGTAACAGCGAACTAAATTAAACTATCAAAAAGGTCCAAGAACACTGTGGAAATTGCAGGAATCCTGACTGAAATATATGCATTATCATTAGCTAAGGACAAAGTACTAGAAGACTGTTGGGAGACTAAGTTTGTGTCTCTTTTTAAGGAGGGCTGTGGAGGTCCTACTGCAGTTGTACAGGGCCCTGGTGAGACCATGCCTGGAGCACTGTGTGCAATTTTGGTCTCCTAATTTGAAGAAGGACATTATTGCTATTGATGGAGTGCAGCGTAGGTTCACCAGGTTCATTCCCGGGATGGCAGGTCGGACATATGATGAAAGAATGGATCGACTGGGCTTATATTTACTGGAATTTAGGATGAGAGGGGACCTTGTAGAAACATATAGAATTTTTAAGGGATTGGACAGACTAGATGCAGGAAAAATGTTCCCGATGTTGGGGGAGTCCAGAACCAGGGGTCACATTTTAAGAATAAGGGAGACTATTTAGGACTGAGATGAGGACAAACTTTTTCACCCAGAGAGTTATGAATCTGTGGACTTCTCTGCCACAGAAGGCAGTGGAGGCCAATTCACTGGATATTTTCAAGAGAGAGTAATTTAGCTCTTAGTGCTAACGGAATCAAGCGATATCGGGAGAAAGCAGGAATGGGGTATTGATTTTGGATGATCAGCCATGATCATATTGAATGCTGGTGCTGGCTCGAAGGGTGGAATGGCCTACTCCTGCACCTATTTCACTTCAGAGTCACGTGAGTGACCACGTGAAGAAGGCCGTCAGCCCACATGCGCGTCATTACGTCTACTGCATGGCGCCACGACTGGCTGACAGGCACGTCGCTCCTGCCAGCGGTAAGTTAAAAGACCCGCAGGTAAGTTCTAGAGCTTATTCTGAGGTTGTGTATTAATTCAAGCTTGTTTGCAGGGTTGCTACAAGTTGAACGAAAAATATGGACAAAATGAAGATGGTCCACGGTGAGACCCGCTACAGAAGACCGCGGGTCCGCGGGTAGCGGTGGGCCGCCAACTTCACTCCCCAGTCGCTGATGACAACTCCAGCGACTGCAGACTTGGTGTCTCTGCAGAGCACCGTGGCTACCCCGAGGGTGGGGAAAGCCAAGCGGAAGTCTGCGAGGCCTATAGGCTCAGATGAGTCAGGCCAGGAGGGTGCATCTCCCACTATGGACAGCGTTGGCGGACGCCTGTCCCGAATGGAGCACCTCATGGAGAACCTCATGGAGAGGATGCTCCAACATGATACCCTCCTTAGATCGGCGTTATATCAGCACGGGTCTCCGAGAGAGCCCGCGGCAGAGCCTGATACAGGGCTGCTAGATGTGTCCCTCTCTGAGGAGGGAAGCATCCATAGTCAGTTGTGGGCTGACTCAGAGTTTGGCAATATGTCCAGTGGGCATACTAAGATGCCCATGACTGGATGGAGAGAGGAATCACTCCGACTGAATGCCTCGCCAGCGGGCACGACCTCCCATGGCCAACCTGGAAGACCCTCAACAGATTACGAGTGGAGCAGGGGAGGTGCAAAGCACTTATGAAAGCATGGAACTACCAGGCAGAAGACACTTGCAGCTGTGGAGCAGTACAGACAATGTCCCACCTACTAGAGTCTGACAACGCCCCCCAGTGGAGCCCCAGCACCTGGCTGAATCGACCCGACCAGCTGTGACCTGCGCCAGATACTGGCAGAACGACATCTGAGATTGCAACGGACTCGAAGAAGACTAAGATACACAGGCAGCGAGGAAAATATATACTTTCCATAGCATCAAAATTTGCGATGCCATCGCAAACTGGAGAGCCGCTCGAAGAAGAACTGGCGGAAAACATCAACTATCTGGCTTCACACCAGCTTCAAGAGGAAGTAATAGTGGACACGGCCATGAGGCACCACACACCCATCAACTGTGCATCTTTAAGTGTGCCGGCTGTCAACAGCTCCATATGGTGAGGCAAAATAGTTTTTAAGGGGAGTTAACGATATGTTTTCTTGAGCAGAGAGTGATTAATATCTGGAATGCACTCCCGGAGGAGATGATGGAATTAGATACAATTAGTACATTTAAGAGGTGTTTAGACAAGCATTTAAATAGGCAAGACATAAAAGGATACCCCACTAATATAGATTGGTCCCAGTCCCAGATGACAGCACAGTGGATGGTGAGACTACACCGGAAATAAAAACTGCAGCAAAACTGCAGAAGTTCTGGAGCCAAAGCAGAAATTGTAATCATGTATAGTCTTTTCGCTGACTAGATAGCACGCAACAAAAAAGCTTTCCAAAGTAACTCAGTGACAATAATAAACTAAACTAAACAAAGGTGAACTAAACTAAACTAATCTAACTTAACTAAGCTAAAATAAAATACTGGAAAATGTCAGCAAGTCAGACAGCATCTAATGAAGGGTCTGTCACCTGAAGGGTCTGTCACCTGAAACGTGAACTCGATGTCCTTCTCTCTTCACAGATGCTGCCTGACCAGCACTTTCGATGTTTTGGACAGTTAATGAAGGAGCTTTATAACTTACAATGCATTTTTTATTTGACATTCAGGTTTCCAACCAGCACCCCATGCTCCTGTGTACACGGCTACCAAGCACGCCGTGCTTGGTTTCACACGGTCACTTGCGGTGAGTATTTTTTTTTTTTTTGTAAATATTTTTATTAGAAGCATGTATACATAGAAACATAGAAACATAGAAATTAGGTGCAGGAGTAGGCCATTCGGCCCTTCGAGCCTGCACCGCCATTCAATATGATCATGGCTGATCATCCAACTCAGTATCCCGTACCTGCCTTCTCTACGTACCCCCTGATCCCCTTAGCCACAAGGGCTACATCGAACTCCCTCTTAAATATAGCCAATGAACTGACCTCAACTACCCTCTGTGGCAGAGAGTTCCAGAGACCCACCATTCTCTGTGTGAAAAACGTCCTTCTCATCTCGGTCGTAAAGGATTTCCCCCTTATCCTTAAGCTGTGACCCCTTGTCCTGGAACTCCCCCAACATCTTCCTGCATCTAGCCTGTCCAACCCCTTAAGAATTTTGTTAAAGAAGGAACTGCAGATAAACTCAGCGGGTGCAGCAGCATCTAAGGAGCGAACGAGATAGGCGACGTTTCGGGTCTCGACCCGACACGTCGCCTATCTCCTTCGCTCCTTAGATGCTGCTGCACCCGCTGAGTTTCTCCAGCCTTTTGTGTACCCTTAAGAATTCTAGAGGGTATAAACCAAGTCTAGAGAGTAAATTCTAGAGAGTATAAACCGAGTCTATCCAGTCGTTCTTCATAAGACAGTCCTGACATCCCAGGAATCAGTCTGGTGAACCTTCTCTGCACTCCCTCTATGGCAATAATGTCCTTCCCCAGATTTGGAGACCGGAACTGTACGCAATACACCAGGTGTGGTCTCACCAAGACCCTATACAACTGAAGTAGAACCTCCCTGCTCCGATACTCAAATCCTCCCTGCTCCTATACACAAATCGTAATAAGCGACAATTTAATTACTGATTTCTTACATAGCTTTAAAAAAAGTTTTTTTTAAAATTTTGAAGAATAAAGATAAAGAGAGAAAAAGATAAGATAAACTATAAACTAATAGAGAGAAAAAGAAGACTAAAAAATAAGTTACAAATAACAAGATTGTGGAGATATATCCAGGAGATATTATGTATAATTATTCATCCAATCCCAAACTCAAGTTTCAACCCCGATTTTGTGTTAAACCAATTAACTTTTTTATTTGCGGTGAGTATTGACAATGACTACACCCGATATTACCCCTGCCAACCATTATCTGGTCTGGTGCTGGAACAGTAGTAATGAAAGTATGGAAACAACAATTAGATAGGGTCATTCAGACACAAGAAAGTGCAGATGCTGGAATGTTGAGCAAAACCAAAGTGCTGGAGTACAGTGCGGAAGTGCTGCATTTCACCCCCTCCCCCCCCCCCCCACCCACCCACCCTCTCTCCCCCCTCCCCCTCCCTCATAATTCTCCTGATTCCACAGTTTGTTTCCTTGTATCCCGGTCGTCAGCACACCTTCCCCAACCAACAATGGGCCATTGTGTACTCCACCCTTCCTGAAGTCATCTGTTGCCGACCCTGATTTTGTTCTGGCCTCCTCTATCTTTCAGTCCAAAGAAGGGTTCCATCACCTAATCCCTTTTCTCCGGAGATGCTGCCTGACCCACTGAGTTACTCCAGCATTTTATATCTATTGCTGGAGTAACTCAGAGGGTTAGGCAGCATCTGTGGGGGAATGGACGGGAACCTTCTTCAGACTGACCCGCTGAGTTCCTCCAGCACTTTGTGTTTTAGGATCAATAAGATGACCAGTTTTTAAGGGTACCGATGCTCTCTACAAGCCAGCTACTTCTTAAAAAAAACCTCAGCATTTCCTGATGACACAAACAACTGCAGATGTTGGAATTTGTTGCAAAATGCAATGAGAGCAACTGGAGTATCTCAGAGGGCCAGGTAGCATCTATGGAGAGAAATGGACAGTGGATGTTTCGAGTCGCAATCCTTCAACTAGATTCAATCTTGATGACTAGATGAAGGGTTGAAAACCAGTCTAGATGAAATAGTGTGGAATCAAGGAATTGCAGATGCTAGTTTAAAAAAAAAAGATATGAAGTGCTGGGGTAACTCAGCGGGTCAGGCTGCATCCCTGGAGAACCTGACTAGGTGACCCTTCCTCAGACTGAAAACTTAGATATGATAGTGTTAAGAGGCTTTTGGATAGGCACATGGAAGTGCAGGGAATAGAGGGATACAGTATGGATCATGTGCAAGCAGATGAGATCAGTTTAACTTGGCATCATGTTCGATACAAACATTGTGGGCCAAGGGGCCCGTTCCTGTGCTGTACTGTTCTATATTCTATGTTCTATATCATCTATCCACATTCTCCAGAGATGCGGCCTGGTCTATTGAGTTACTCCAGCACTTTGTGTCTTTCTCTTCGGTCTAGAAGAGAAAACATCACTTTACATGAAATAGCAATTTTGAAAGGCTGTTAGGGAGAAAAACAGACGCGACATGTTAGATGCTACATGTTTGTTACTGATGTAAACAAAGATCAGAATCTTACTTTCTCTCCATCCAATCCCTGATGAAAGATTACAGATTGAAATATAATTTACTCTCTTTCCACAGAAAGCTGCAGGAGATTAGAGAGTAGTAGCTATAAGGAGAAGATTTGTACACAATGCTGGAGTAACTCAGCGGGATAGGCAGTATCTATGGAGAGAAGGAATGGGAGACATTGCGGGTCGAGACCCTTCTTCAGACTGAAGTTGGTCAACCTTGGATTGTTTCCTCTGCAGCGTTGGAGGATGAGGGGAAACCTAACAGAAATATATTAAATTATGAGAGGCACAGATGGGGCAGACGTCAGAATCTTTTTCCCAGGGTGGAAATGTCAAAGCTTAAAGGTGAGAGAGGCAAAGTTTAATGGAGATGTGCGGGGCAAGATTTGTATGCAGAGAGCAGTGGGTGCCAGGAATACACTGCGGGGTGTGGTGGTAGAAACAGAAACAATAATGATGTTTAAGAGGCTTTTAGATAGCTACTTAGGGAATGGAGGGATATGGGTCATGCAGGCAGAACATCATGTTCAGCATGGACAGGGTGGGCCGAAGGGCCTGTCGCTCTACTGAATTCTTATATGTTCTATGTATATTCCAGGTGCTGCCTGAACAGCTGAATGTTTTCAGCATTTTCTGTTTGTATTTGTTACTAACATGTTGAGTTGTGAATTTAACAGCTGGTCACATTCCAGGAGAAATTCCAACTGCATCCTGTTTGCGGTTAGTACGGGCAATTAGTCCAACATTTTCTCTCCGCTCACTGCCTGACGGAAAAGTTTTTTACCAAGACTCTTGGTTTCCTATGGCATACTGAGAGAAAACTTTAGTCGAGAGTCCATTTTGGTTTGCTAGGAGCTAAAAAAGAGGAAAGGTTAAATAGGAACTTGAGGGGTAATGTTTTTCAGAGGGCGGTGGGTATATGGAATGAACTGCCTGAGGAGGTAGTTGAGGCAGGTGCTATAACAATATTTAAAGGACACTTGGAAAGGTTTAGAGGGATTTGGACCAAATGCGGGAAAATCGAACGAGCTTAGATGGGACATCTTGGTCAGCATGGACGTTGGGCCGAAGGGGCTGTTTCTGTGCTTTATGATTGTGACTACGACTCTACCGGCACACTTGTTGAAGGCTGACTACAACCCTGACGCAAGGATATCGATTGTAGCTGCAGCAGTCATAACCATTTGTGGCCGTGATTTGAGGTCTAAGCAAGGGTCATAGGAGGAGCACCCTCACACAGCTGGTTGAGTCACTACCCTTGAGCTTCAGTGACTTGGGTCAAATGTTGACCTCTGGCACTGTCTCTGTGTGGAGTTTGCACGTTCTCCCTGCAATATCGTGGGCTTCCTCCGAGTGCTCCAGTTTCCAGCTCTATTCTAGAGACATGTTGGACAGTGGCGGCATGGTAGCGCAGGGGTAGAGTTGCTGCCTTACAGCGCCAGAGGCCTGGATTCGATCCTGACTATAGATGTTGTCCGTACGAAGCTTGTACATTCTCCCCATGACCGCTTGGACTTTTCCCGGGTGCTCCGGTTTCCTCCCACATTCCAAAGTGCAGGTTTGGAAGTTAATTGGCTTTGGTAAAGATTGTAAATTGTCCCCCGGTGTGCAGGATAGTGTTCGTTGCAGGGATCGCTGGTCAGCACCGACTCGGTGGGTCGAAGGGCCTGTTTCCACGCTGTGCCTCTAAATTAAACTAATTAATGACCAACCTTTCTTTCCTACAGGAAGCTTCCAGGTTGGGAAATTTTGGGATTCGTATAAATGCCATGTGTCCGGGATTTGTCAACACAAGTATTCTTGAAACATTAGACCAGGAAGAAATCCTCGGAATGTTTTATCAATTTAAAGACATCGGCAAACATATCATGCATTTATTCGGGGTATTGGAGTAAGTTTATATGCTTTCTTTCTGATTGATTTCACCATGAGGACATTGGAAATTGGAGCAGGAGATGTCCACAAAGTCCCTCAAGCCTGTTCCACTGTTCAATTCAATCGCAGTTGGGCCAATGTCCCTTATTCCTCGATCCACTCATTGCCCCAAATTGTACTAGTGTCAGTCTTACCAGCCAAGCATCAACTGCCTCACAGGACCAGAGACCCAGTGTCAAACCTGACCTTGAGAGCTGTCTGGGTGGAGTTTGCACATTATCCCTGTGGCCACATGGGTTTCCTCTGTAATATTTGACCCTAATGTGTAGGGAGCGGAAGAGAGCGTGGGTATAATGTGGAACTAGTGTGATGGGTGATCGATGGTCTGTGTGGACATGGTGGGCAGAAGTGTTATTTCCATGCTGTATCTCTAAACTATCTCCTAGAATACAGTTGGAAATAAGTTCTCTGCATCACCCCCTGTCTAATCTTCTCTGGTATGTGCTGATTGCAATATGATCATTTATAATCGAGATGGACTCCAGTGAATATAGTTTAGTTTAATTTAATTAAGTTAGTTTAGAGAAACAGCGTGGAAACAGGCCCTTTGGCCACCAAGTCCGCGCCAACCAGGAATCCGCGCACACTAACACTATCCTACACACATCAGGGACAATTTACAATTTACAATATTACCAAGCCAATTATACCAAGCCAATACAAACTGCATTTCTTTGGAATGTGGGAGGAAACCAGTGCTCCCAGAGGAACCCACGCATGTCAGGGGAGAACAGACAAACTCCGTACAGACAGCACCCGTAGGCAGGATCGAACCCGGGTCTCTAGCGCTGTCAGGCCGCAACTCCACCGCTGCGCCACAGTACAGTTCAATTGGCATCAGAAATTGTACAGCACAGTATCATGCCCTTTGGCCCAGTGACTATTGCCAATCAGTAAGCACCCATCTATTAGAATCGTATATTCATCCCACTTTTATTCCTCCATATAACTCTCTCCCCCCCCCCCCCCCACAATTCTACCAGTCATTTGCATACTAGGAACAATTGATATTGACCAATTAACCTAACAAGCCACATGTCTTTGGTATGTCGGAGAAATACAGTAAACCCACATGGTCACAGGGAGGACATGCAAACTCCATAAAGGCAGCATTGAACCAGGGAATTCTACTAGCTGTATCACTGTACTTCCTGATTAGACACAATCTCTCCTCCCTAGGCAAACCCCTCACTTGGAATCAACGGGCAGTGGGTTAAAGTGATTTGTCTCCAGCACTTCCATGCCTGGCCATTGTCCGTGTGATGTTTCCAGAACCATAGTCATACAGCACAGAGTATGCCCTTCAGCCCAGCTAGCCCAAGTCGACCAAGATGCCCCATCCACGCTAGTCCTACCAGCCTGCATTTGGCCCATTTCCCTCTGAACGTGTCCTATCCATGCACCTGTCCAAATGTCGTTTAGATTTTGTTATAATTTTTGCCTCAACGACCTCCTTTGGCAGCTCATTCCATACACCCACCACCCTCTGTGTGAAAAAGTTCTCATTACATTTTTTCCCTCACGCCTTAAACCTATGCCCTCCGGTTTTTGATTCACCTACCTTGGGTAAAAGACTCTGCATTTACCCTATTTATTCCTCTCATGATGTTATGCAATCTTATGGATAGCACCCAATAAAAGCTTTTCACTGTACCTCGGTACACGTGACAATAAACTAAAATGAAACTGAAACTGAACTTATGCACCACTATACCCCTCATCCTCCAGCGTTCCAAGGAATAAAGTCCTAGCCTGCTTAACCTTGGCTCAGGCCAAGTCCGGGCCACATCCTTGTAAATTGTCTCTGCACTATATCCTGGTTAACAACATCTTTTCTATGGAAGGGTGACCAAAACTGAATACAGTACTCCAAATGCTGCCCAACCTCTCCTTAGAGCTGAGGTCCTCAGGTTCTGGCAACATTGTTGTAAATATTTTCTGCACCCTTGTATGCATCCTTTATATCACTTGGTGAACACTTTTTGTAATCTCCTTCGTGCTTGGTCATTCAAGTTGCTGAACCAGGCCATGAAGCAACCAGCCAATATGCTCCCTACCATAACCCGTTGTGCACCTTTCATTTTGCTCACAGTAGAAACAGTGGATAGATAAAATCTACCTGATCAAATCTGCTCCATACTCATGAGAACTGGGGTAATGTCACCAGTTACTTTCTGCCCATTCTACCGTCAACTAACTGCCTGAGTAATTCTACAAAACTGGAACAAAACTCCATGAGGATAAATTGGGATACTGATATCTCAACTGCAATGAGACAGGGCCTTGGTGAGATTGCGCCGGTGCAATGTGTCCACTTTGGTCTCCTAGCTTAAGAAAGGGCTTGGAAATGCAGATGCAGGATTCTTGCGCTGAACGTGTTGGAAAAAGGTCATTCTTGGCATAGTGGAAGTCCAGCGAAGATTGGCCGATACTGGTTGCTTGAATGGTGGGCTTGATACGCTCTACAGAGGAAAAGATTCAATGATCACTATTCCTTGGGAACCCTTGGCTGCAACCTCTCAAAGCGTAGACAAGACAAACATAGAAACATAGAAATTAGGTGCAGGAGTAGGCCATTCGGCCCTTCGAGCCTGCACCGCCATTCAATATGATCATGGCTGATCATCCAACTCAGTATCCCGTACCTGCCTTCTCTCCATACCCTCTGATCCCCTTAGCCACAAGGGCCACATCTAACTCCCTCTTAAATATAGCCAATGAACTGGCCTCAACTACCCTCTGTGGCAGAGAGTTCCAGAGACCCACCACTCTCTGTGTGAAAAAAAGTCCTTCTCATCTCTGTCTTAAAGGATTTCCCCCTTATCCTTAAGCTGTGACCCCTTGTCCTGGACCTCCCCAACATCGGGAACAATCTTCCTGCATCTAGCCTGTCCAACCCCCTACAAGAGTCACGAGTGTTTAATTGACATATGCAGTGGGAAATGGAACAATGAAATCCTTACTTGCTGCAACTTTACAGGCACGTAAATGCAACAACACAACAAACAAATAACAATACAATAACGCTAGTATAACTAACCTGACCGTAACAAACTAAGCTTTCGGGGTGAAATTGAAAAATATAGGTTGATGTATTGGGAGCGTGATCTGCAGAATTAGTATCTCACTTTTGCAACTACCAACCTACGTGGCACATAGTCCCCCTTCTGTGACGAGTCTGTGGGACCAAGATTAGCCTCCACAGTCCCCATGGAACCCATCGAACAAGGGTGGCAGCAAATCATCCCCTTCCCAAGGGACTGCCTAAGATATAACAGGTATAACTGTCCATCACTCAAGTAAACATTCAGAAACTTGCAGATAAAGTTGGTCCCTTTATTGTCAGTGAAATTCTTTGCTTGTATGGAAATAGTCACCATACAAAGGGCACCGATAAAGTTACAAAGTACCCCCGCGCCAGGTCCCCCTTTGTTCTCCCCCTTCCCCTTCCCCTTCCCCTCCCTCACGGTGATTCCCCCATGCCAGGTCCTCCATCGTTCCTTCCCACGGACGTGACGACCTCACTACTACATGGTCTGTTCTCGTCCATTGGTCGTCGCCATCATCGACCGCTGCACCGACCTCTTCATTAAACCTGACGGGACCCCTCCAAACGCCTCAGTTGATCTGACCCAGGCCCCAGCCATGGGCTCCATCTACCCAGGCTCTGTCGGCCGCTGGCTCCGACCCACAAGGATCCAGCCTCAGCCTCTCTGTGGCCTGCCGGGAGGCTTTTGCCATTGCGGCCTTCCGGGAGGCCTGCAGGCCACACAGTTCATTTCTCTTTAGACAATTTCCTTTGTTCCCTTGGTTTTCTTGTCTCTTCTTACTTATTCACACAGAAATTATGTTGCCTCTGACATTTCTAAAGTGAGACCCACTTAATACTGTCTATAATAGTACTTAAGTTTGTTTTATGTCCATAAAGTTAAGCAAAGCAAAATTATTACTTGTGTCCATAAACTTAAAGATTGACATGTCCTTGGAAAACCGTTGAGTCATGTAACATCCACATGTCCAATTAGTTATGTAATTTGTAGAATATTAACAAAACCAAAATTTAAAGGGCAGTGCAATGGTGCAGCTGATGTCTCACAGCACCTGAGATCCAGGTTTGATCCGGGCCTCGGGTGCTGTCTGTGTGGAGCTTGCACGGAGACCCTGTGCCCTGTGAACATGTTGGTTTCCTCCGGGTGCTCCTGTTTTCTCCCACATCCCAAAGACCTACGGCTTTGTTGGGTAATTGGCCCTCTGCAAATTGCCCCCAGTATATAGGGAATGGATGCAAAATTGGGATATCAAAGAACTAGTGTGAGTGGGTGACCGATGGTCGGTGTCAACTCAGTGAACTGAAGGACCTGATTCCATGCTATATCTCTAAAACTAAACTAAAACAAAAATCTGTTGTATTAGACCTGATAATGGCATATCCACTCACCCTTTTGACACCCTGTATATGTTGTTTCTGCTACCAATCACTACCATTGTCTGGCCAGCTACTGAGTGCCTGAAGAGAGGTACCAACCCGAAGCGTCGCCTGTCCATGTTCTCCGGAGGTGCTGCCTGGCCTGCTGCATTACCCCAGCACTTTGTCGATTTTGTAAACCAGCATCTGCAGTACCTTGTGCCTAATGTCCCAAGCGCTTGTGAAGTTGGAAATGTCTAAACTTGGAGCTTGGGCTTTCGATGTCCATGTTAAAGAGTGCAGCATGAGGAAGCACAGTTTAAGTTTGCCTTACGACATCTATCTTGTCAATGGCTTTATAATGAAGACATGTCTCTAAGTCTAGCTTTGCTTAAGTTTTTCTTTCCCAATATCCTGTTTTACAGACCTTCAGTCATAGGTGATGCCTTTATACAACTGGTTGAGGATGACAGCTTAAATGGAGCAGCTATGAAGATTACAGCGTCCAAAGGCATTCAGTTTGAAAACTTTTAGAACTCCAAGCAGCAGAAGATCATTGATCCAATTTACCAATTGGCAATAAATGCCTGCTGGTTTACTGGTTCCAAATGTACATTCCACGCTACTGCAACCAAACGACAAAATGGAGGTTTGATATGAATGAAGAGGCAATATATCTACTCCAGGCTAAGCCAATCAAGTGTGAAAGAAAGATGCTGTGATTTTATTTTCTTCTGCAAAAAATGATTTACTTCTAATACGTTACATTTAGGACATCTTACAGCGTTTCAAATCAATGAAATTACAATTATAGTGTAGTATAGATAATTTATACATAGCAACAAAAGAGAAAATGGTGGAGATACTCAGTAGGTCAGTCAGCATCTGTGGAAAGAGAAACAGAGTTAATATTTCAAGTTACTTATTCCATCATTTCCTCAACTTTTGAAATATTCAAGGCTCCCCACTTGACTTACTGTTCTAATACAGCTCTTCACCTGAAGTGAGGATTCGGTTTTTAATTCTATAGAAATACAGCCTGATCTGCTGACCAACAGTTTCTGATTTTGTTTCAGATTTCCTGTTTTAAAATATTTATTAATGTGTGATTTCCCTGCTCTAACTGACTATTGGGGGGTACGGGGGGAGGGGGGGGGGTGCGTAAAGTACAACCCCATCAAAAGTGGTCATCCCCTTCTTAAACAGCTTGCTTTAGTTTAGATATACTGCACGGAAACAGACCATGTCAGCGTAGACCAGAGTTCCCTGCACACTAACACTATCTGACACACACCAAGGACAATTTACAATTTACCAAGCCAATTAACCTGCAAACCTGTACATCTTGGGCGTGCGGGGGGAAACCAAGGCTCCCGGAGGTCACGGCGAGAACATGCAAACTCCATACAGACAGCCCAAGTAGTCAGGATTAAACTCGGGTCTCAAGCGCTGTAAGGCAGCAACTCTACCGCTGTGCCACCGTGGTTGGTGGTTTGTGTGGACTCCATGGGAAGAAGCACCTGTTTCTATTTTTTTTATCTCTTTATGTCTCTACAAGCTTGCTGTACAGAAAACCACTCAAATTGAAGTGTTTATTTGGTAACAATACACTCATTCCCTGCAATACAATTGCTCTCTGGGTCTCTTGGTAACCACTAAGTACTGGTCCTGTCACTTAAATCTTTTATTCGAGGGTGTGGAATTCCATAATTGCCTACTATCTGATATTTACTCTGAATTGAGAAGAAAAATTGTTTTAACATCTCGTTCTACAATTATTAAAAACATAAAGCCTCTAATGTCTGAATCTCCTTTTGATTGCAGTCGGGAAAAGAGTAGTGAGGGCTAATAACTAGTAAATAGGGATGTGAATTGTGCTAATTTGGTGACAGGGAACTGCAGACAAAGCCTAAAAGTAGATACATGGTATGCATCAATGATTGCTCACAAGTTTCAGGAACTTCATGGATTAATTATGTTATAGCGTACACTAATCGTTGTAACAGAAAATTGGATCTACTGCCAACTAAATTAGACTTGTGGATAACCTGTGCTCTAAACCTAGTTTGTTACTTAATTAAATATTTATGAAACCTCTATTCTGTAATGAAGACCAAGTTTTACTGTTTAGTTTAGAGATACCACGCAAAGTGCAAAACCACGCACTTTGACCTACAAAGTCTGCGCCGACCAGCGATCCCCACACGTTAACACTATCCGACACACACTAGGGACCATTTTTCATTTATACCAAGCCAGTTAATCTACAAACCTGTATGTTTTTGGAGTGTGGGACAAAACCGAAGATGTCGAAGAAAACCCATGCAGGTCACGGGGAGAACGTACAAACGTAAAGACAAGCACCTGTTGTCGGGTTCGGTTTGAGGCAGCAACACTGCCCAATTATCGCCCAATGAGGTCGCCCAATTATAGGAAGGATGTCAACAAAATAGAGAGGCTACAGAGGAGATTTACTAGAATGTTGCCTGGGTTTCAACAGCTGTTACAGAGATGGGTTGAATAAGTTAGGTCTTTATTCTCTGGAGCGCAGAAGGTTAAGGGGGGACTTGATAGAGGTCTTTAAAATGATGAGAGGGATAGACAGAGTTGATGTGGACAAGCTTTTCCCTTTGAGAATAGGGAAGATTCAAACAAGAGGACATGACTTTAGAATTAAGGGACAGTGATTTAGGGGTTACATGAGGGGGAACTTCTTTACTCAGAGAGTGGTAGCGGTGTGGAATGAGCTTCCAGTGGAAGTGGTGGCGGCAGGTTCGTTGGTATCATTTAAAAATAAATTGGATAGGCATATGGATGAGAAGGGTATGGAGGGTTATGGTATCAGTGCAGGCAGGTGGGACTAAGGGGAAAAAGTTGTTCGGCATGGACTTGAAGGGCCGAGATGGCCTGTTTCCGTGCTGTAATTGTTATATGGTTATATGGTTAACACTACTGCTGCGCCTCCGTGCCTCCCTGTTGATTAAGTTTCTGGTAATCTTATTGGCTGAGAATGTAAAAGCTGTTGCAAAGTCACTCTCAAGTGATCAGCTTTGACTGGTCTGGTGCGCACGAGGCTTAATAAATCGTGGCCTTTTCATTTTCTCCTACACTGTTTAATTTCCCTTTTATATTAAATCCTAGCTTCACCTCAGCATATCTCATGTTGCTAAAGTTAATGAGAACATTTTATGAAAGTACTCATTTTCATGGACCTGGGAGGGGGGGGGGGGGGTCACTACAAAGACCAACATTTATTGCTCATTCACAATGGCCCTTGAGATGTAGTGAATCGCCTTCCTGAATTGTTGCACTTCTTCGCATCAGGTTGTTGCCTGGGTTAGAGGACATTATCTGTAAGGAGAAACTGGACAGGCTTGGATTGTTTTCACTGGATCAGCAGAGGCTGAGAGACAACCTCGTAAAAAGCATATAAAATAATGAGGGCCTTAGATAAAGTAGTCAAGGTCTTTTTACCATGGTGGAAATGTAAAATACGAGAGAGCATAGGATTAAGTTGAAGAGGGATGTGTGGGACAAGTTTTTAACATAGAGTATACTAGGTGCCTGGCACATGCTGGCAAGGGAGATGGGAGAAGCAGATACAATAGCATTAATTAGGAGACACTTGGACAGACACATTAGCAGGCAGGGAATTAAAGTTACAGGCTACATGTGTGCAGTTGTGCAATTTAAATTGGCATCATTGTCAGCACAGAAATTGTGGGCTGAAAGGCCTCCACCTCTGCTGTTCGATGTTCTTCTCCCACAAAGACATTGGAGAGGGAGTTTCAGGCATTAGACTCAAGAACAATCAAGGAACAGTAATATATATTTCCAAGTCAGGAAGGTGTGTGGTGTGGCGAGGAACCTTAAAGTGCTGGGTCTTTAGGTGGGTTTGACTTCAAAACATAAAGTCTGAAAAAAGGTCTCGACCCGAAACGTCACCCATTCCTTCTCTCCAGAGATGCTGCATGTCCCGCTGAGTTACTCCAGCATTTTGTGTCTACCTTCGCTTTAAACCAGCATCTGCAGTTCTTTCTTACACTTAAAGTGCTGGTGTTCCCCTGGCCTTCTTGGTGGGGTAGTTTGTGGGTTTGGGACGTGCTCTAGGAATAGCCTGAATGAAGAAACAGCACTCTGTTTGGTAGATGGGGAGTCACTAAAGCGACCTATTTCATCCTGAATGTGGTCAAACTTACTGAGAGTTGTTGGACTTGAAATCCTCCAACCAAATTTGAGAGTATTCCATGTTGAGGAATGCTGATTTACACTGAAGATAGATACAATCTGCTCTAGTAACTCAGCGAATCAGGCAGCATCTGTGGACAAAGTTTCTTTCCCATAGGTGAAGTTTCGGGTCGAGACCCTTCTCAAGACTGAGAGTCTGGGGAGAGAGAAACTGGAAGTATGCAAAGGCACAAAGAACAAGTTAATTAGCTCGTGTGTCCGACGACGTGTAGCTCGCAGTTGGCTTCTGTTGTCGTCCAACATGATGACAGAATTGGGCGCCCGACGCGTCACAGAGTGCATCGTGGCGTCGTTTCCGGGGATCGCCACGAGGAGGCTTCTGTCATGATCCCCAAATGAAAGGTATGAAAATGACAAACAGAGCCAGCAACGATGATCAAGGAAAGGTGGAGCCCACAATGGTCCATTGTTGGCTTTCATTTGTTCTTCTCATACCTTTCATTCATTTGTTCCTTGTAGCTTTCCATAGAGCGCGAGGGCCGACCAGACTTTGAACTTTGAATAATGGAGCCAAAAATGGCGGCACCTATCTGTGTTATAAATCTATATGCAAAATTAATGTCACTGTGCAGTCGCATATGTGGCAAGTATAGCACTATTGAACTATTGATTATTACATGACCACTGTTGTTCCGGCAGAATGGATAATATGGCAAAGCTCTGGAAAAGCGGTGGTGGCCCTGTGCCAGCAATGTTGCAGGGATACAGGTGGCCCTAATGACTGTGGAGTCTGTGTGGGAGGAGGAGGATGGAAAGGTTTTGATGGCCCTTAAGAGCAGACGCGCCAGAACAAGACTCAACCTTCCTGCCCAAATTGCCTGTGGGGCCGCTTGCAATGGCCAAGCAGAGAGGTAATCACAGAGATGCACAGTGCAGCAGCAGATTGCGACATGCTCGGTGACTCTAATCATTCCACTTGGTGTTGTCGGAGTGGCAGAGCCGATTAAGTCATTGATTGCTTGGCCCCTCCAGGTACCCAGCGGTGATTTCTCTGACAGTGAGCAAGTAGATAAGAGGGAGGAGAGGCTGTTACTCTGTCATTTTTCTTGGCGTCAAACAGGCCTCTCGACAAAACCCTTCATACCTGTGCATCTCTGATGATACACACCGCCCGATCATCGACTCCCGTAAGTCCCTTCGATGATCGGGAGGTCAGTGCCCGTGAAGGGCCGGGCGGTGTTCACCGGGTCAAGTGTGAAGGTGTTTGATTGTAATACATACCCACAATGGAACAATGACATTCTTACTTGCAGCAGCTTAACATGCAATACACATGGATAATATATAACATCATTGGATAACCATAATATTAGTATAATGTCAGTGCACTCAAAGACAGGCTATAAAAGTACATAGTTGCTGAGGTAAGTGTTGTGTATTGTGTCGTGTGGTATTCAAGAGCCTGATGGTTATTGGGACAAAGCTGTTCTTGCATCCAGTGGTCATAGTTTGAAGCTCCTGTAACATCTTCCCAATGATGGGAGTGAAATGAGAGCGTGGCTGGAAAGTACCTACTTGTAACAAGTACCATTGTACTGCGTTAAAGAAGGAACTGCAGATGCTGGAAAATCGAGGGAAAGAAGAAGGGTTTCGGCCCGAAATGTTGCTTATCTCCTTTGCTCCATAGATGCTGCTGCACCCGCTGAGTTTCTCCAGCATTTTGTGTATCTACCATTGTACTGCACTCAATAACATTTTATGTGACAGCAGACTTAATTAGTTTAGTTTAGGTTAGAGATACAGCCCAGAATCAGGCCCTTCGGCCCAGCGAGTCCGCGCCGACCAGTGATCCGTGTACACTAGCACTATCCAACACACCAGGGACAATTTATAATTTTACCAAACACAATTAACCCTTCAAACCTGTACGTCTTTAAAGTGTGGGAGGAAACTGGAGCACCCGGGAAAAACCCACGCAGTCACGGAGAGAATGTACAAACTCCGAACAGACAGCACCCATTGTCAAGATTGAACCCGTGTCTACCGCTGTGCTGCTGTGCCGTCAAATTATTTTTAGCTTGAAATTAGATCATAAAGGGCCTGTCCTACCAGCATCCGACTCCATGCGATGAGCGCGATCAAACTAGAAGCGGGGGCTGCGCGGAGGTTGGGTGATCCCCTGTACAGGGCCGTTCCCACCAGCATGCGCCTGCATGCGGCAAGCGCGACCAAACCGGCAGCAGGGGCCGTGCGGAGGTCGGGTGAGTGGCGCAACGCGGCGCAAAGCGAGGCGAACTTGGAGCGAAGTCTTAAGGTAAGTTCGCCAGGACAGAGAGGGGAACAAAGAGAGGGGCACAGAGGCACACAGAGGGCCACGGAGCCACACACCAGGCACGTGCCGTCAGGGTAGGCAAGGAAGGCACTGCCTACCCTGACTAAAATTATGAAATGGGAATTATTAAATATAAATAGTAAAGGCATGGGAGAATTATGCCTATGTAAGAGACTGATCTCTTAGGTAGGTATAATTCCCTGTGTCTTTCACCCGCAGCGCTTGTGACACGGGAAGCTCTGTGCAGCCCCCGTGCCGTCAGCGCTGCCTGAAGCCGTCAATTTTAATCGGGGCTGAAGGCAGCAGAAATCCTGCCTTTGTAGCACTGCGCATGCGCATCAGTCTACTGCGCATGCGCATCAGTCTACTGCGCATGCGCAGCGCAAGTTTATTGGCGGGATTTTCAGCCATGGTTTGTCGTGTCCCAATTATATGGTAAGTACATTGTGTGATTTATTTTTTTTAATACCGTATTTGCCCGGGTGTGGGGGGGTGTGGGAGTCGGAGTGGGGAGAGAGCTCCTTTCACAGCGTTTGGGGAGTCTGGCCCGGGGTAACGTTGCGGGGAGGGCACAAATGTTATGAATGAGGGGTCGGGGGCATCCACTTGCATCGTTCCTTGCAAGGGGGCATGAAATGACACTGCTCTGAGGCCGGGGGGGGGGGGGGGGGGAGAGAGAGAGAGAGAGAGAGAGAGAGAAGTAGCTCGAGCGGCCGACGGGCCGGACAGCGGAACCAGCCGCCACCTTAGCTCCAGAACCACCTGCCCACCTCTGGCAGCTCTCCATCTAAAAACCTCTCTCCTGCTGCTCGCTGGCCTCACTCATGTCCTTAAATTCTGACAGCGCGATTGAGGTTACTCGGCTGTGGGAATTTAAGGATTTGCAGGAAGTCGCTGACATGAGTGAAGACGGCGAACGGCAGGTGACAGGTGTTCAGACGGAGAGCACTGCCAAAGGTGAGCGGGCCGGCAGAAGGCGCTGAAGCGGCAGCCAGTTCAGCTGTCGGGTCCCGGTGGCCGCTCCCCGAGCTGCTTCTATCCCCAGCTACAGTCCGTGGCTTCGCACCCGGAGAGCTGCGGCAGCGGTGAGGGAGTGAAGATTCCAGCACTTTGTGATAAGTCACTGTTTTTATTTATTTATTTATTTAACGGGGAGAACAATCTGCGCATGCGCGGTTTACATTTTTTTTAAAGCGGACTGAGTGCCTACCCAGAGTAATTACTCACAGCACGTGCCTGCCACACACATAGAGGGTCACGGAGGCACCCACAGATAGGTTCACGGAGGCACGACGTTGAGGCGCTGTGTAATGCGTCGAAGCGACTGCGAGCTGACAAGCCGTTGCCGCATGGAATTTTTGAACATAGTCAGTTTTTCGGAGCCCCGCGCGATGTTGGGACGAACTCCGCACAATTCCGCACGGCTCCGGCGATCGAAGTGGGACCAGCCCTGCGATGCCGGACGGCTCAAGCGACCACGTTAGGTCGCGCTCATCGCATGGAGTTCCATGCTGGTGGGACAGGCCCTTTACTGCGTAACCAAGCTTCAAAAGTCAAGTTTCACTGTCAAAAAAGATTGGTGAAATGGATGTTGTCATGAAATCCTGATAACAAAGTCTGTGCTGCCACCTCATGGTGTCATGAGTAATTTCAGCCAATGTACAGCAAAATGCAGTAAATACAAATAACATACAACTGCACAGGAATAGTCCCTGCGGCCCACATTGTCTGTGAAAACATGATGCCAAGACCAACTCCCATCTGCCTGCATATAATCCATACCCCTCCAAACTCAGGACATCCATTTGCCTATCCAGAGGTATCTTAAATGCCATTATTACATCTGCCTCAACCACTATCCCAGTGTTTCAGGCACTCACCACCCACTCTGTATAAAACCTGCCCCACACATCTCCTTTAACTTTTGCCCTTCTCACCTCAAACCTATGTCCCCTACTATTTGATATTTCCATCTTGGGAAAAAGTCTACCGGTGCACTGAAGAAGTCTGAAGAATGGTCTCGACCCGAAACGTCGCCCACTCCGTCTATCCAGAGATGCTGCCTGTCCCGCTGAGTTACTGCAGCATTTTATGTCTTCCATCGAGATGCATCACAGCTTGGATTGCCAACAGTTCTGCCCAAACCTGCAAGGAATTGCAGAAAGATGTGGATTTAGCCATCACACAATCTAGTTTTCCCATCCAACCCCCACCACCACCATAGACTCCATCTACACTTTATGCTGCCTCGGGAAATCAGCAAACATATTCAAGGATCATTCTCTTGAAAGCGCATACAACCAGGTTCAAGGTCAGCTTTGTCCTGCTCTTATCAGGCTATTGATCAGTCCACACATAAGCTGGGGAGCAACCCTGACCCCCCAACCTTCCCCATTGCAGAACTTACACTTAAAAAAAAATCTGCACTTTCACTGTAAATGTAACTTTGTAAAAGGTGTGTAGCAATGGACACTGAGATAACATAGAACTAATGTGTTCCAGTCAGCGTGGTCGGCGTGGACTCGATGGGTCAAAGGGCCTATTTCCATGCTGTGTCTCTCAATTAAACTAAATACTATCTTCATCAACTGAGAAGGGACTAACTTGCATTTAAAAAAAGTAATGCAATTGTGCAGAGATTTTTACAAACTCGGAATGTCCTGGGTATAGACAGATTTTTGAAATATCCTCACTCTCTGTTGTAGGATGCTGTGTACCCAATTTACACTCAGCAAACTCGCACTAACAGTAAAATGAGAAAGACCAGGTTTCCTGTTTCAGTGATTTGGTTGCAAGGGTATTTCCCTGCCTCTCCGTAATCATTTATAACGCAGTTCCTCCGGCAGTTTGTTTTGCTTGTCCAAGATACCAGCATCTGCAGTCTCGTGGTCCTCATTTCAAAGCTCAGCTACTCTCTGCTGTTTCTCCATTATGTAATGAATTGCCACCTCAGGGCCGTTCCTTCACCCCAGCGATGCTGCCTGTCCAGCAGACTGTGTCTATCTTTGGTGTAAACCATAATCTGCAGTTCCTTCCTCCACATCAATATCCCAACTACTTATTTGATGGTGTCAGCAGCAGCTGAACTGCAGTACGACTTTCTTATTTGTGTGTGAAAGCTTGTAAACTGGTCATTTAGATCACAATATTGTAATGCCAGCACAGTGCACATTCATTCTAACCACATCTATCATTACCATACAGCCATTCAATGCTCTCATTAGAAGTTATCTACCTAAACTGATCCAATATTCATTTTCTACCATTAATGTCTCGTATATCTTGTATATATCATAATTTATTGTAGATATAGAGAGAACTCAAAGAGCAGAATATTGTTATCATTTATTGTCTTCTTGCCTGTATAGAACATGATTCCAGGTTAAACTAATCTGCACTACCTGCATGTGATTCATTCCCTGCCTATTCCTGTGCCTATCTAAAAGCCAGTTATTCGCCACTGTTGTATCTGCCTCCACCACCATCTCTGGCAACGCGCATTCCAGACACCCACAACCACTCACTGTGTAAAAAACCTGCCGCCCCACATCTCCTTTAAACGTTACCCCTCTCACCTTGAAAATATGCCCTCTCGTCTTTGATATTTCCTCCCCGAGAAAAAATACTCTGATTGTCTACCCTATTTATGCCTTTCATCATTTTATATATATGAAGTGAGATCGACCGACTGACCAAATGGTGCCAGCACAATAACCTGGCCCTCAATACCAGCAAAACCAAGGAACTGATTGTGGACTTTGGAAGGAGTAGGATGGGGACCCACAGTCCCGTTTATATCAACGGGTCAATGGTGGAAACGGTCAAGAGCTTCAAATTCCTGGGCGTGCACATCTCTGAAGATCTCTCCTGGTCCGAGAACACTGATGCTATTATAAATAAAGCACATCAGCGCCTCTACTTCCTGAGAAGATTACGGAGAGTCAGTATGACAAGGAGGACTCTCTCTAACTTCTACAGGTGCACAGTTGAGAGCTTGCTGACCGGTTGCATCGTGGCTTGGTTCGGCAACTTGAGCGCCCAGGAGCGAAAAAGACTACAAAAAGTAGTAAACACTGCCCAGTCCATCATCGGCTCTGACCTCCCCACCATCAAGGGGATCTATCATAGTCGCTGCCTCAAAAAGGCTGGCAGCATCATCAAGGACCCACACCATCCTGGCCACACAATCATCTCCCCGCTACCTTCAGGTAGAAGGTACAGGAGCCTGAAGACTGCAACGTCCATGTTCAGAAACAGCTACTTCCCCACAGCCATCAGGCTATTGAACTCAACTCAAACAAAACTCTGAACATTAATAGCCCATTATCTGTTTGTATATCTGTTATCTATTTATTTGCACTTTATCTGTTTTATTTGTTCAGATTCAGGGACAGCTGTTATCAGACAACTGAACCATCCTATCACCAACTAGAGAGCGATCCTGACCTACCACCTACCTCATTGGAGACCCTCGGACTATCTTTGATCGGACTTTACTAGACTTTATCTTGTACTTCATGTTATCCCCTTTATCCTGCATCTGTACACTGTGGACGGCTTGATTGTAATCATGTGTAGTCTTTCCACTGACTGGGTAGCACACAACAAAAAGGCTTTTCACTGTACCTTGGTATACGTGACAATAAATTAAACTAAATTCTAGAACCCAGGTGGCTGGCACTTTGAGGCAGAGATTCTATGAACTGCACCACAGTGCTGTCCCACTTCGCAATCTGAACTCCTCCAAGAATATTTTCTCTTAACCTTCTCTGTTCTGATGAGAATGACCTTGGCTGCTCTTTCTCCGCAGAACTGCAATCCCTCATTCCTGCTACCACAACAACAAAGCTTCTTGAGATGTTATTGATGCCTAAACATAGTTAATTTCAATAAATTAACTATGATTAGCAATGTTTAAAATGTTGAGATTTTAAAAATCAAGTCTGCAATTTATCCCATCAGATAAAGCATAAAAAGTTTAATTTGACACCTAATTCACTTTCATATCTTCAGTATTAAAAATGTTATGGCCATTTTCTTACTGGGAAATTAGCATCTTGTTCCCCATTGCCTTTCCATTGACTTAATACAAAAGCTGTGATCAAGGACAGTCAAAAGCCCATAACTTGCTTAAAAATTAAGAGAACTCAATGAAATTTTCAGTTATTATAGATTGAAGCATTCTGAAACAACTATGAAACAATCTTACTTGGATGACCTGAAATTAAAGCATATAATTAGTTAGTTATCTAATTGTAGCTAATTACAAAATTCAATTACTAGATCTAAACATCTATCCATTTCTCAAGAAATGATAAACATTTTTTAATTGCCTAAATGTCCAAATAACATTCACACAATAATCCACAATATAATATGATTTTTAAATCTCATTTTCATGAATTTCTAGGACAAATGGAAGGAATTTAGTGTTTAATGCCTGTAAATTAATGGCCATTTAAATCAACTAGCGAGTGGGTTTTAGTGGAATGCGGTGGATTGGAACGTTGTGGTTTGTGGTGAAGTCAGTATGAAAAATACTGGCGGTTCATACATTTTTTTTTTCCTTTTTTCGCAACATGAAAATGTGATTAAATGCTTCCTAAGAACCAAGTAAAAATAAACTGTGTACCTTCTTTTATCACCTATGTTAGGTCCGTTCTGCTGTCGGCGTTCAGAGCTTTAGAAGATGATTTTTAAACTACTCTAGTTAATAAATAATCTAGCGTAGTTTAAAAATAGCTTCATGAATGAAATGTCGGAGCGATTTCTTTTTAGCGATTAAATCACCCGACATGGATTGATTTGGACTGTCTAGGGAAAAACGGCATTTTAAACACGCCCCCCTCTGAAAGGCGCCAAAGTCACGCACACGGGGAGCGGCAGAACTGCAGCGCTGCTAAAGGTAGGTATTGCAACATACCTACTCAGATTATTTTACCGTTTACAAATTAACAAATTGTTGGGGTATATCCAGATATACCATCACAACCCCATCCACCATACCATCACAACCCCCAGATTCAACCTCTCGTCCACACACTAGGGTCAAATTACAGTAGCCAATTAAACTGGCAACTCGCACATCTTCAGGATATGCTGGGAAACCACAGCAACCAGAGGAAACCCACACAGTCACAGGGAGAAGGCGCAAACTCTGCTGGCAGCACCAGAAGTCAGAACTGAACCTGGATTGGACTTGAGTCACTGAAGGTGCGAGGCATCAGCCTTACTAGCTGCACCACTGTGCCACCCCCAAAGTAATAGCAGGTGTCATATTACATCAAGCATTAAATGTATATTATTTTGATACAAACATTAAATTCTAACAGAGAGAAGCCATAAAGTCAAAACAGCAAAATAATCTAATCTCAGCTATCCCATTCCATCCCTTCCCCCCACTTTCTCTTTAGTATATTTAGTCTGGTCCATGTGGTGCACTGGGCTGCATCTACAACTCTCTGCAATTTTTTGTGATCTTGGGCAGAGTTGTTTCCAAACAAACTGTCCAAACCAATCATCCAAGTGGGTGGGCGCGACTCACGTTGCAACGGCCCCTACAGCCTGTCTGTCTTTTTTTTTTATTTTTTGTCTAGTTAAATGTAGTTGTTCGTCTTTTTTTTTTGTATCGTGTTCCTAACTGTGTATGTGTGGGGGGTGGTGGGGGGGGGGGGGGGGAAACTTTAAAATCTCTTCCCTGCACGGGAGACCCGACTTTTTTCCCTGTCGGGTCTCCGTTGTCGTTTGGGCCTAGCACAGCGGAGCGGCCTCCGACCGGGATGAGCTGCGGACTCACCATCGTGGGGCTGGCCGGCCTCGGAACGTGGGGAGCGGTGGTGGCTCGCCGCTGCAGCCCGACTCCGGGCTCCGGAACTCCGCGTGGGGAGCGGTGGTGGCTCGCCGCTGCAGCCCGACTCCGGGCTCCGGAACTCCGCGTGGGGAGCTGTGGTGGCTCGCCGCTGCAGCCCGACTCCGGGCTCCGGAACTCCGCGTGGGGAGCGGTGGTGGCTCGCCGCTGCGGCCCGACTCCCGACTCCGGGTGGACTGTCGGGATATCGGGAGCTCGCGGGTCCGGGTGAGAGACCGGTCTCCGGAGCTCCCGCAACACAGCTTCTCCAGCCCGTGTCGCGGGGTTGGAGCGACCTGGAGCGGGGCCGTACATCGCCCGGCGCGGCTTCGGTGTCCGCGGGACATTCCAGCGCCCGCCGGGGGCTCCAACGCTGTGACTTTGGGCCTAGAGTGGGGCCGTACATCACCCGGCCCAGCGCGGCCTCCAGGGCCGTGGGACTTGGCACCGCCCGTCTGGGGCTTCGACCTCAGGAGAGAAATGGTGCGGGGGAGAGAGAAGACTTTGCCTTCCATCACAGTGAGGAGGAGATACACTGTGATGGATGTTTGTGTCAATTGAATTGTTTGTGTGTTTTTTATGAATTGTTCTGGTTGTAGAAACGGAGTTTCGTTCGAGCCTCATGACAAGCAATAAAATCAAAATCAAAATCAAAAATCTAGACAAATGTCTTCCATTCATACTCATTAGCTGTCCTAAAATGTCTATCAATCTGCAAAGTCAGATCAAAACTATTTACTCTGTAATTGCAAAGAACTTTGTTGACTAATTTCATGGGGTAAATTAGGAAGCTGAATACAAATACTGGAACCTTCTCACGATACAGAAGGAGGCTATTCGGCCCATGAAATGAGGCAACACATGAGAAGAGGTACTAGTGCTGCTGCCACACAGCTTCAGAGTCCTGGATTCAGTGCCTGAACTCAGCTGCTATCCATGCGGAGTTTGCATGTTTGGCATGTCATGCACTGTGGCTTCATGCAGTTCCCTCTCACATGCCAAAGACATGCATGTCAGTATTTTAATGTGGCCTTTGTAAATTGTTCCACTGTGTAGGTCAGTGGTTCTTAACGTGGGGGTCGTGACCTCCTATGGGGGTCGTTTGGGGCTTTGTCGGGGGTCATGAAGGGGACACAAAGAGCATATCAATTTGGTGAGCCTATGTTTAGGAACCTAACAAAGGTACATACCACAGAGTATTTTGTTCACGTATGTGCCCACTGGTGCATAGTTACGAACCACTGGGTAAGGTGGATGATACAGTCGGGGGGAAGTTGACATAAATATAGTGAAAATAAAATGGGATTAATATAGACAAGTTCTTGATGATCAGCATGGACATGGTGGGCTAGCAGACCTGTTTCTGTGCTGGGTGACTCTATGACTACATGAGATGATGTTGACTCTCGCAGCATTTCTGTCAAATCCATTTCCCTCACTTATTTAAACCTATTCTCTCTCACATGCTCATCATCCCCACTATAATTCTCCTAGCACCCACCTGCACCAGATATGATTTACGGAGGCCAATGAACCTACCAGTCAACACAACTTTAGGATGTGGCAGGAAAACCAGACCAAATGGGGTTAACCCATGCGGTCACAGGGAGAATATGCAAGCTCCGCGCAGACAGCAGCCAAAGTCAGAATCAAATCAAGGTTCCAGCAGCTGTGAGGCAACAGCTATGAACTGCACCCTTTCTTGTCTAATGAAGAGTGAATTATATGTTACATAAGAGAACAGTGAAGTCATAGAGTCATGCAGCACAGAAACAAGCCCTTTGACCCAACTTGCCCATGCCCCATCTACACTAGTCCCACCTGCCTGTATTTAGCCCATATCCTTCTAAACCTTTCCTATCCATGTGTCTGTCCAATTTTATTTTAAATGTTATAATAGTATCTGCCTCAACTAACTCCTTTGGCAGCTCGTTCCATATACACACCACCCTCTGTGTAAAAAAGTTGCCCCTTTGTTCTTATTCATTCTTTCCCCTCTCACCATTAACATGTCTCCTACTCTGGGTGGAAGACTGTGCATTTCCCTCATGATCTTATACACATTTATAAGATGAACCCTCATCCTCATGCACTCCTCATGCCAAACCTCTTCCGTAGCTCAGGCCCTCAAGTCCTGGCAACATCCTCGTAAATCTTCTCTGCATTCTTTCCATCTTAACCATATCCAACCTACAGCAGAATGACCAAAACTGAACACGATACTCCAAATGCAGCCTCACCAACGTCTTGAGCAACAATAACATAACACCCCAACTTGAGTACAGAATTCCCTGACTGATGATGGGAGAAGAATGAAAATGCTTCAAAACCTGCTCATGGCATTTCTGGTTGCCCTGATGCAGGGATTTATTTTCCTGTTATTTCATTGTAACCATTACTTAAACTAAATATATTCCAGATTTATTTAATCATTTAAATTGTCCATGTTACTGTGGGATTCAAACCAATGCCATTAATCAGTTGTCCAGTCCCAATTACTTAAACACAGTTAATCCCATCCCTGGAACTTCAGTCATTATCTCCCAATCTTTACCTATGGAGAAACCAAGGTACTTTTCACATCCATCTTTTCATTTTATATTCCTGCCCCTTTACTCTATTGCTGACCTTTTCCTTTTGTTTTAATTTTAGTTCAGTTTAATTTATTATTGTACTGAGGTACAGTGAAAATCTTTTTTGCTGCGTCCATCTAGTCTGCGAAATAACTATACATGATTACAATCAAGCCACCCACAGTGTAAAGATACAGGATAAAGAGTGCAAGATAAAGTCCAGTAGCGTCCAATGAAAGATAGTCCAACCTTGACTTTGTGTTGATGCTCTCCTCCAAAATGTTTCACTTCTTATGACATCTCATCAGTTTTTTAATTAGGACCTTATTGTGGAAAATCACCCTCACAATCAAACTAAAATTGATCGCAATTCTAATGTGACTAGGAACATGGACAAAGAGGTAGGCTTTATGATGTACAATATCTTTAGGGAAATGTGCAAGGGAAGGGTTTATGGGGCAAATTCCAGTGTATAGGTTACAGTTCAAAATCTCAGGTTGAGTTTATCATCACATAGGCTTGTAGACTCAGATAATTCCCACTGAAATATTATAACATGGTCAATAGCAGCAACAATCATTTGTGTTTTAGTCATAGTCAGACAGCGTGATAACAGGCTATTCAGCCCAACTTGCCACACTGACCAACGTGCCCCATCTACACTAGTCCCAACAGCCCTGTGTTTAGCCTATATCCCACTAAACCTATCCTATCCATGTACCTGCCCAAAAGTTTCATAAATGTTGTGAAAGTACCTGCCTCAACTACCACCTCCGTCAGCTCGCTCCATACACCTACCTGCCTTTGGGTATAAAAGTTGCCTCTCAGGTTCCTATTAAATCTTTCCACCGCCTCACCTTAAATTCAACATCAGAATGTAGGTCAAATCATTGCCTGGTCCAGACTGAGCAATAAGATGACACAGTGGCACAGATGTAGAGTTGCTGCCTTACAGGGCCGGAGACCCAGGTTCGATCCTGGCTGTGGGTGCTGTCTGTATGGTGTTTGTACATTCTCCCTATGTGCATGGGTTTTCTCCGGGTGCTCTGGTTTTCTCCCACACTCCAAAAACTATAGGAATACTAGACTAAGTGGGACACATTGGGTCCCATGTTCACATGGGAGGGCAGGTCCCCCAACGCAATATTCCACCTCTCCACCAATTCCAATATTGGTGGCCAGTGGGGAGGCTTTCTGGAGCGCTGGTATGGGTTCTTGGGGTGGCAGCTCAGTCCCTCAAGCCCGATGTGCTGGCAGCTCACTCACGGCTGGTGGGCTGGCAGTTGACTCACGACTATTACTTGAAATTCCATTTCAAGCAGGGTGCAAGGCCACCAAATTCAAATCAATTTTCCTACCATTTCAAGCACGGTGCAAGATCACCAAATTAAAGTGCAGTTTCTTACCACTTCGAGCAGGGTGCAAGGCCACCAAATTCAAGTGCAGTTTCCTACCACTTCAAGCTGGATCCAAGGCCACCAAATTGAAGTGCAGTTTCATACCACTTCAAGCAGGGTGCAAGGCCACCAAATTCAAGTGCAGTTTCATACCACTTCAAGCAGGGTGCATGGCCACCAAATTCAAGTGCAGTTTCATACCATTTCATGTAGGGTGCAAGGCCACCACATTCAAATGCAGTTTCATACCATTTCATGCAAGGTGCAAGGCCACCACATTCAAATGGAGTTTCATACCATTTAAAGCAGAGTGAAACCACCATAAAACCACACAACACACCACACTCATAGTTCAGTAGACACCCAGTGTGTTCAGTTGATTCACAGTTCAGACAGAGTTGTGACCTCGCCCTCCCCCATCATGCAGAGACTGAGCCACACCCACACTTCTGGGTTTTATAACCTCTCCCCCTCCCACCGGAAAAGGTGTGGCCTTCATGGCGTGATTGACAGGATTGACCACCATTGGCAGTGCCTTTTACTTCAACCCAGTGCACCCAAACCACCATTTGCAGTGCCTTTTACTTCAACCCAAAGCACCCAAACCACCATTTGCTGTGCTCTTTACTTCAAACCAACCATTTTTTCATTTTCAAACCACATTAAGGGCACTGAAGGTCAGTAAAACCACACTCACAGTTTAGTAGACATGTGTTCACTGTTATTCACAGCTCAGACTGAAAGACATGACGCTCTCACTTCCTCCATCTTGCAGAGACTGACTGAGGCACAACACTTCCGGGTTTTATAGTACCTCCCCCCTCCCACCAGCAGGGGCAGCAGAGAGAATGTCAACATTTTTAAAAACATTAATAAGTCTTTTATGTTTCATTGATGGGAAAAATCCTCTGGTCCAGCTCAGCGGAGGGGGACTCTAAGCGAGGTGGCCAAAATTGATGGCATAAGTCGCGGCGTTCTCTCGGAAATCAAATCGCAGTGAGTGAAAAGCGGTCAAGATCTTACTTTTATAATATAGATAGGTCAATTGGTTTTGGTAAAAACTGTAAATTGTCCCTAGCATGTAGGATAGTGCTAGTGTATGGTGTGACCGCTGGTCAAAACGGACTCGGTGGGTCGAAGATCTTGTTTCCGTGCTGTATCTCTAAAGTCTCTAAAGTAAAAAAAAACACTAGTTTTTTATTATTTTGTAAGAATGATTTTGTTTAATTCCTTTCTCTTCCATGACTTGAAGTCTAACATTTTGATGGATTTACAGGCTAAGTTATTTACTCGAGTGATAGATCAGTCTTCCTCCCGCACTCACTCCGAGTGTGCAACTGAGCATATTAGTCTCATCAGTGCTTGAACAGGAGACCACCTACATGTGGCAGGTGCGCTTGGCTTGCTGCCCAAGGAAACAAATGACCCAACCATACGACTGAATCCGGCAAGGATCTCAGACACACTGCATGTGCTAATCAAGCAAACACTCTACTGAAACCTCACTTTATTTTACTAACCTCCATTAACTCTAAATCCTTTTGAGTTGTAATCAAAATAGCATCTGCAGTTTCTTGTGTCTCAGTCTTATTTCCATATTACAGGGGACCACAACATCTCTTCCCTCACAGCTTAAGGTGATATATTTTTGCTTTCAAATATTCTAGTTTAGTCTAATTTATTGTCACGTGTTCCGAGGTACAGTGAAAAGCTCTTGTTGCGTGCTAACCGGTCAGCAGAAAGAAAATACATGATTATAATCGAACCATCCACAGTGTATAGATGCACTGTAATGGGAATAATGTGAATAAACTTTAGTGTAAGAAAAAGTCCAGTAAAGTCTGACCAAAGATAGACCAAGGGTGTCCAATGAGGTAGATAGCAGCTCAGGACTGTTCTCCAGTTGTTGGTAGGATGGTTCAGTTGCCTGAAAAAAGCTGGGAATGTGGACTGCCTAAGGTTTATTCCCGATCCTTTGATGCTATTTAATGAAATAAATAGTTTAAACAGAGATTTCCCCCGGACCCCTCACCAAATGAAGCAACTGGTTTTTGGAAGGGTCCCATTAATCAAAGTTTAAGTGCGCGGATTAGAATTTTCCATCCTGCGCTCCGTCCTATTTACGTTGCTAATTGAAAATTATGCTTAACCACCACCAATTATCTCCCAAGCAAATTCATGGTTAATTTGATGCGTGGGGGAGAGCATTAAATAGTATTACTCATGTAAAAATTAAGGCTGACACTGGCGAGAAAGGGGAGATAAATTAGCTTGTCAAGCAGAGGATGACCTTTGCACAAAAGCCAAAGGCTTTCACAATCATTGGAAGTCTCAGTTAATTTTTTTTTTGCAGTGGTCATTAATAAGGTTGATGTCCCACATTACTATCTGCTGAAAATCCATATAAAAAAGTTTATTTTTCCAAGTTACACCATTTGTGTGGCCAAATTAACTGCTGGGTAAATGCAATATGAATAACCTGTTCTCCAAAACACTTCCACATTCTCCTGCCCCATTCCCAATCACAGACACATTCTGTCATAAGGAACGATAGTGTGGTCGAACATATTTTTGTACAAAGTGCCTTCTGTCTTGTCTGCTGCAATGCAGGATTGAAACCTGGTTCATAGACTGACCATTATTCAAAGTGCTTTTCTCTTCAAGCTGGAAGACCAGAACCACAGTGCCTGGTATAAAACTGTGGCATTCACAGAAAGTATCTGGTTCAGTTGTGGAAATCTCTCTTGGTACATACTCACGGAGTAAAGCTTAGAGTTAATGTAGGGGCATGGTAACATGAGGATTCAGTAACCCGCGTTCAAGATTATTGATCCAAGACATGATTTGAAAATCACCATGGTAGCTGAGGAATTTAAGATTAATTAAATCTTCAATTTATAAAAAAACAGGTGACAATAACATTGAGGTTACATGTTCCATAAATTTAAAATGCTGGCAGATCGAGATGATAGTTTTATTTTGAGAACATTGCATGACAAACAACACCTTTCAAATGCGAGTTCTAAATTTCATTCTAAACCATCCAGTCCTTGATTCAATATTACATCCTTTTGTTTAGATTCACCATCAGAAGAAATAGTTCCTCGGCCTCTATCCTATTAAAACCCTCCATCTTTTTTTAAGATCCTTGATAGGATCAGCATTACAACCTTATGAATCCAAGATAAAAGCAAATCATTTAAGGAATCTGTCAGCACAATTCACCTTAGTTCCTCACACAGACCAGACTCTTCACCATTGAGTCCACCTAAATATTCAAAGACCTCTCCCACCCTGGTATTCCTTCTTTTCCCCGCTCCCGTTGGGCAGAAGATACAAAAGTTTGAAAACACATTAACACTAGACTCAGGAACAGCTTCTTCCCTGCTGTTTAAGAAGGGACTGCAGATGCTGGAAAATCGAAGGTAGACAAAAGTGCTGGAAAAACTCAGTGGGTGCAGCAGCATCCATGGAGCGAAGGAAATAGGCAATGTTTCGGGCCGAAACTGTTCTGCAGACTGAAGAAGGGTTTCGGCCCAAAACAGTGCCTATTTCCTTCGCTCCATAGATGCTGCTGCGCCCACTGAGTTTCTCCAGCACTTTTGTCTATCTTTATCTGCTGCTATCAGACTTCTGAACAGTCCTTCCATAAACTAGGGTACAGTCCTGAATTTCCAACCTACTTCATTGTGGGCATTGGACTTCTTCTTGCATATGGCATGCACAGCCTAAAGTTATAGGACAATTTGTTCTATTTGATCTTCTTTGATTGTGCATGCCAGATTGATTGCATTCGTCGAAACAGGGCGGACCACGTGAAGGGGACCACCCCTTCACCTGAACTGATACGCTGTAATGCTGCGAAACTATATTCTACATGCTGACAATCTTTTCCTTTGCTCTACCTATTTCACTTGTGTATGGCTTGTTTGTATTCATGTATAGTACTATCTTTATTAAATGGATAGCACACAAAAAATGATAAATGTAATTATAGTACAGTGGCACAGTGGTAGAGTTGCTGCCTTACAGCGCCAGAGACTCGGGTTCAATCCTGACTCAGGGTGCTGTCTATACAGAGTTTGTACGTTCTCTGCGTGATCAACAATGGTGCTTATGCATGGCAATAAACTTACTGAACTGTATGCAAAAGTAGAATTTCACTGTGCCCTGGTACACGTGATAATAAAAATATCCATTGAACCATTAATCTCCTCTGACTGCAGGTGATCCATATCATAAGGCATGACTTTACAGCAGAGTTTACATTAAACCTAAAAAGAGGGGATTTCACTGGTCTGATGAATACATTATCAGGGGCATGATTACTTTGTGTTTTCTTGTACTGCTTTGATTGCTCCCTCTCAAGCTCAGTTCGGTTTAGTTTAGAAGATATGCAAATACAAATCATGCAATAATTGTTATAGCATTTTTTATTTGATTCCCTGTCTCTGATCAATTCTTTCACTGATTATGAAATGAAACAAGTGTTTAGGTTCGATCCTGACCACGGGTGCTCTCTGTATGGAGTTTGTGCATTCTGTCTGTGACCCTGTGGGTTTTCTCCAGGTGCTCCGGTTACCTACCACACTCCAAACACCTGCATTGTAAATTGTCCCTAGTGTGTAGGAAATTGCTAGTGTATGGTGTGATCGCTGGTTGGCGCGGACTCGATGGGCCGAAGAGCCTGTTTCTACATTGTATCTCCAAAGTCTAATTTTCAAAAATACAAGGTGTTCTTTGTTTTGACAACATTTACTTCTGCTGAGTGAGCCGAAAGGTCACAGATATTTTAAACATAGACAAAAATACTGGAGTAACTTAGCAGGTCAGCCAGCATCTCTGGAGAACATGGATAGGTGATACTTTGGGTCGGGACCCTGTCTTTTGTTAAATGTCAGATCTGTCTAACAGCAAGAGTTGAGCAGCAAAGTTAGTGCCAATTAAGCACCCAAAAGTAAACATACCATTTGAAAATCCATGGAGGCACATCCTATGTTCCCAATATGGTCTCCTATACATCAGTAAGACTAAGTGTAGACTTGGTGACTATTTCACCAAACACTTGCGCTCGGTCCGCCAAAGCCTACTGGAATTCCCAGTTGTTAATCATTTTAACTCATCCCATTCCCATAATGACTTTGTAGAAACAAGGAACCACTGATGCTGGTTTACGCAAAAAGACACAAAGTGGTGAGTAACTCAGCAGACATGGCAGCAATTCTGGAGAACAGAGGTAGTTTTTTGGGATCGGACCCGTCTTCAGACTGAGAAAGGGTCCCGGCACAAAACGTCACCCAAGTTCTTTAGAGACGCTGCCTGACCCCGACTTACTTCAACACATTATATCCATTACAGGAAGGATGTGGAAGTTTTGGAGAGGGTGCAGAAGTGGTTTAGCAGAATGCTGCCTGGAATGAGCCAGCACCCAAGACCGCTCCTCAGGTCCATAACCCTCCCAATCCACCAGATACAGACAACCACGCCGGCGCATCCCCAGCAACCGGCTGACTGTAAACACTGGACCCCCATCAAGGAACCAGGGGGGCGGAGGGGGTGTGGAGGCAGCGACCAGAGAACTCTCCTTAACTGGCTTCAGTCGGGAGACATGGAAATTAGGGTGGACCCTCATGGCACGGGGCAGTCTGAGATGAACCGCCACAGGATTGATGACCTTCGATATCGGGAAAGGACCAACAAAACGAGGAGCCAACTTCCGGGATTCCATCCTCAGAGGTAAGTCTCGAGTGGAGAGCCACACCTTTTGGCCCGGCGAGTATACTGGAGCCGGCGTTCTTCCACGATCAGCCATCCTCTTGTAACGCGCAGAACTGCGCAACAGCATCCGACGAGCCCCATTCCAAACCTTGCGACAGCGACGGATGAGAGCCCGAGCGGAGGGCACACTGGACTCCTTCTCCACAGCAGCGAACAATGGGGGTTGATAACCATAGGCACACTGGAATGGAGAGAGACCAGAGGATGGGCAAGGGAGTGTGTTGTGTGCATACTCCACCCAAATAAGGTGCTTGCTCCAAGTTGAAGGATTCTGTGCCACCAAGCACCACAGTCCTGTCTCCAATGCCTGGTTAAGGCGTTCAGTCTGTCCATTGGATTCCGGGTGATAACCAGATGTAAGGCTGACCGTGGCATCCAACAGAGAACAAAACTCCTTCCAAAACCTGGACATGAACTGGGGCCCCCGGTCAGACACAATGTCTCTGGGAAATCCATGAATTCGAAAAACATGAGACAACATGACCTCTGCAGTCTTCCTGGCGGAGGGAAGCTTGTGCAACGGAATGAAATGGACCATCTTAGAAAATCTGTCCACCACAGTCATGAATGTGGTGTTGCCTTCAGAAGAGGGCAGGCCCGTGACAAAGTCCATGGAGATCTCTGACCAGGGGCGCGAGGGGACAGGCAGCGGATTCAGGAGGCCAAAGGCAGGCCGATGCGAGGTCTTGTTCTGAGCACAAATACTGCAGGTGGCGACGTACTCCTTAATCCCCCTCTCCATGGAAGGCCACCAAAACCGCTGTTTGGCCACAAACAGGGTTCGGCGGACACCGGGATAATAGGAGATCCGAGACGTATGAGCCCAGTGAATCACCTGTGAACGAAGAGACTCGGGAACAAACAGACGATTAGAAGGACACCCTAGCGGAGACTGAACACCAGCAGTAGCCTCGGAAACTCTCCTCTCAATCTCCCAAGTAACCGCCCCAACAAAATAGGAAGCAGGCAGAATGGGAGTTGAAACCTTAGGGGACGGGTCAGGATCAAACTGTCTGGAGAGAGCATCAGGTTTGCCATTCTTGGCACCAGGGCGGTAAGACAGTACAAAATCAAATCGATTAAAGAAGAGAGCCCACCTTGCTTGGCGCGAGTTGAGGCGTTTGGCCGACTTGATGTATTCCAGCTCCTCTTGAGTCTCATAAATGCAGTTTCTGCTTGAGGGGACCAAGAGAAAGGCACATGGGGTGAGGTGAAAGCATGGAGTGGTGCAGCAGTGACACTAAAGTTCCAGATAAACTTCCTATAAAAATTAGCAAACCCAAGGAACCCTGAAGTCGCTTACGACTGGAGGGTGTAGGCCAGGTGGCCACAGCACTGACCTTGCCCGGGTCCATCTGTATACCATCAGGTGACACAACATAACCAAAGAATTGAACAGTGTTAACATGAAATTCACATTTCTCAGCTTTCACAAACAGATCATTTGAGAGCAAATGTTACAGCACCTGGTGTACATGCTGCACATGGGAAGTTTCATCTGGCGAAAAAAATCAAAATGTCATCAAGGTACACAAACACAAATTTGTTCAGTATGTCCCATAATACATCATTAACTATGCCTTGAAAAATGGCTGGAGCATTAGTAAGACCAAACGGCATGACCCAATATTCATAATGACCACTGGGTGTGTTAAACGCAGTCTTCCATTCATCCCCTTCCCTTACCAGATGATAAGCATTTCTAAGATCTAACTTCGTGAATATTTTAGCATCCTTTAACAGCTCAAATGCAGAGGAGATAAGAACAGATACCCTCTTCTTCTTAACAGTAATGTCATTGAGTCCTCTGTAGTCTATGCAGGGCCGAAGTGTTCCATCCTTCTTATCCACAAAGAAGAATCCAGCTCCTTCAGGTGAAGAGGAAGGTCTGATAATCCCAGCAGCAAGGGTGTCATCAATGTACCTCTCCATGGCGAGCCGCTCAGGTGAAGACAAGAAATAAAGACAACCCTTAGGAGGCGCTGTACCTAGCAGAAGGTCAATGCAGCAGTCGTATGGTCTATGTGGTGGAAGAGAGGTGGCCTTGGCCTTGTTGAACACCTCATTAAGGTCTAGATAACATGAGGGAACCTTGGTGAGATCTGGAAAATCCCCCACCTTTGAACGGGAAGGCTGCCGGAGGGTGGTCCTGGAAGATCCCAACAAACTACTCTATGATGGATCCTTCCTAGACTCAGGAGAAGAATCATGTGGATAGATGAGTTTACAGTCATTTCCCCAAGAAATTACTTCCCCAGTACATGTGAGGATTATGGTAAGACAGCCAAGGGAGCCCCAAAACCAGAGGATGAAGAGGACAGTCGAGGAGATGAAAACTGATGGTCTCCAAGTGATTACCTGCCACGATGAGTTGAACAGATTGAGTTCGGTGAATCACCCTGTACATTAGGCACCCATCCAGTGCACTAGTCTCCTGAGGATCTTGAAGCTGTTCACGTTCCAGCTTCAATTCATCAGCCAAGCGAATGTCCATGAAGTTCTCATCTGCCCCAGAATCAACCAAAGCCTGCAGGGAGTGCCACTGGGAATGCACCAACAATTGTACAGTAGTGAGTTGACGAGAGAACGGCTCATAGGAGTGGTACAGCTCACCAATGTCCTCTCTTTCATTGGTGAACCTTGTCTTTTACTGAACAGCCATTCAACAAATGTCCCAGTTCACCACAGTAAAAACACCTCCCCTCCCTTAGGCGGCACTGCCGTTCCTCCGGGCTGGGTTTGGTTCGTCCCACCTGCATGGGCTCCTCCGATGAGACAGATGGCCCTGTAGGCTGACTGGACCGGCCGAGAGGGATGAAGTCCCGACCGGAAGGCGAAGGGCGACACTGCCGCCACTGTTGGGAGGAGGACCAAACTGCCGCCAATCTCCTTTCTCACTCTCTTTCTCTGAGCCTAGTGTCAATTTGGACAGCCAGGGAAATCATAGACTCGAAGTCGGAAGGCAGGGTTAGTGGAGCCAACTGATCCTTGATAGTTGGCTCCAAGTGGACGAATGGAGACGATAGGTCTTGCCAAGTGGACGAATGGAGACGCTGCGGCAACCGTGGCCATCGGAGCCCCTGGAGAGACAGACAAGGAAGCAGACTTGGCAGGCACAGGAGCCACAGTAGGAAACAAAGGATTCAGCCGAGCAACCAGGTCTTCAAATCAAGAATTTAAAGTGTTCACCTGTGAACCGATGTCCACCTGGAACCCCTGCAGACGCTCGCCGAGATCCCGGAACCTGGCGACAATCAAGGCAAGTTGACCCTCGTAATGCGAGATGTGCTCCTCTTGCTTCTGGAGTGCTACACGAAAAGGATCAGAGCCCACTGCGTCCATTGTTGGCCAGTTCGTACTGTCAGAACTGAACGAGGAGGAGGACACAAATGCAGGCTCAGACACAGGGCAGATCCGTATTCAGAGTTTAATCGGTCCAAGTCGGTACACAGGTAAGCAAGCACAGAAGCAACAATATAATCTAGGAGCAGGCATAAACAGTGGTCGAAAAACAGGCAATGGTCAGTTCACAAAGTCACAATATTCCTAGAGCTGGAACAAGGTGATACCAAGTAGCACATATAACAAACTGGCAATGAGAACTAAAACACATACGCTTAAATACAGATTTAACAGGGGATAACGAGACACAGGTGAAACATATCAGGGTGGGGCCAACAATCACATGAGGGTAAACCACCTGACAGGAAATGGGACCTGAAAAAAGAGGAGATGTGAGACACCAGAATAAAACAAGAATGCAAACTCTAATACTAAAAACCAATAACTAGAAACTAGATCAAACGCGAGACCTGACATGCTTTGCTTCAGCACAACAGAATATAGAAGGCATGAATACAGAACAGATCAGTGTGTCCATATACCATTGTATAAATATATACACACATTATATGCGTTTTCACACTTCTGTATCTCTTGCCTGATGGGAGAGGGGAGAAGAGGGGAGGGGAGGGGAGGGGAGGGGAGAAGAGGAGAGGGGAGGGGAGAAGAGGAGAGGGGAGGGGAGGGGAGGAGAGGGGAGGGGAGGGGAGAAGAGGGGAGGTGAGGGGAGGGGAGGGGAGGGGAGAAGAGGGGAGGGGAGGGGAGGGGAGAAGAGGGGAGGGGAGAAGAGGGGAGGGGAGAAGAGGGGAGGGGAGAGGAGAGGAGGGGAGGGGAGGGGAGGGGAGGGGAGGGGAGGGGAGAAGAGGGGAGGGGAGGGGAGGGGAGGGGAGGGGAGGGGAGAGGAGAGGAGAGAGGGTTCAATCAGGTGCTGGCTGTGCGGGATTTGCAGGTTCTCCCAGTGACCGCATGTTCTCCAGGTTCTCCCTTTTACTCCCACATCCCAAAGATGTACAAGTTTGTTGGTTGATTGGTCTCCTTACATTGGCACTTGTGTTTCAGGATTGCTGGAAAGGTAGGATAACATGGAACTAGTGCAAATGAATGATCGACGGTCAGCGTGGGGGTGAAGGAACTGTTTCCATATTTCAATCAATCAATCAATCAAGACAGAATAAATATAAATGATCAGGTCTCAATGGGAGAAGCTTCTTACCAAAGGAGAAATATTGAAAAGGGTTTTTTTTTGTACAGCAAATTGTTTAGAGACAAATTCAACAGTAACTTTCAAAGAAGAATGGTGAAAGATTTGAGGGAGAAACAAATTACAGGGCTCTGGGGAAAGAATGGAGGACAGGGAGGGAACCAGTGAGGGAGAAAAACCTTTGTAATTCATGTAAATGTCCAAGTCACACATCACCCTTGGAGGTTACTGAAACAAAATCCTGGAAAACCCCATCGGTCAGCACGGTGTTGATCCTTCAAAGCGCAAACTGAACCAATTTGATATTCAATTCACTCAAGCAGTCCAAAGAAGAAAAAAACATTTTTTTTTGCATGTTTGTTTTGGATTCTGAACAAGTAACTGGTAATGATGTAATTGAAGTAAATGGATTTCTCTTTTAATGTTACTTGCATTATAAAAGTGGAAATAAGATGGGGATTATGGTTCAGAGATTCGGTCATGACAGATGAGTCAAATGCAGATAATTAGATGGAGTAGCTGGTAGCAGTGGAGGTAGTGATTATAATCAGGCACAGGAAGCTGATGACCTTCATTTGTCATGGTTAAATGCACATAATGGAGCACCTACGCATTGATGCATGATTTAAAATTAATTTTGATAATTTTTGCTGTAAATCTTAAAACTTAACCATTTTGATTAAATTCTTTACTTTGTAGCACTGAAAAGGGTGGAGCAGACATGGATAAACATGGATAATTTGAATATAGAGGATGGTTCGAACTATGCATTTTAACTTTCAAAGTTCATGGAAGCATTTAGGATTTAAGGTGAAGTTTAAACAAAACTGAACCTACACTGCTTTGTTCCTCATGTTGTTGGGTTTTGGACTGGAGTCACACGTACTCTAAATTGACTGGAGACAGCAGTGATAGGACATTAATAGACTAAAGATGTAACTGATTCGTGACCACTCTCAATGACAACCAGTTCTTAATCATTAATCAAATTTATTCTTACTGTTTTTTAAAAATTAATTCACAGGATATTAACCTGGCCAATGGTGCTGGCATTTAATGTTCTCTTTCCCGAAGAAAGAAAGGAAGATGAAGGGTGATCTTTTTGAGGCGTATAAAATCATGAGAGAAATAGATCGGGTAGACGCACAGAGTCTCTGGCCCAGAGTAGGGGAATCGAGAACTAGAGGACATAGGTTTAAGGTGAAGGGGAAAGATTTAATATGAATTTAAGGGGCAACATTTGCACACAAAGGGTGGTGAGTGTATAGAACAAGCTACCTGAGGAGATAGTTGAGGCAGGGTCCATTGCAACATTTAAGAAACAATTAGACAGGTACATGGATAGGACAGGTTTGGATGGATATGGGAGAAATGCAGGCAGGTAGGACTAGTGTAGATGGGACATGTTATTAATTGTGGGTCTGTTTACATGTTGACTATGTCTCTAACCGCCCTTAAAATATAGGAAGGAATTGCAGATGCTGGTTTATACTGAAGGCAGACACAAATTGCTGGAGTAACTCAGCGGGTCAGGGAGTAACTCTGGATAAAGGGACATTTGGGTCGAGACCCTTCAGACAGGGTCTTGAGTCAAGGGAAAGGGAAACTAGAGGTATGAAAAGGTACTGAAGACAGCACCAATGACAAAGGAAATGTGGAGCCCACAATGGTCCATTGTTGGCTGTGGAGTGGGTGATAACGATGGAGTATAAACCGTGGGTTTACTTGAAATTAGAGAAATCAATATTCATACCCCTGGGATGTAAGCTGTCCAAGCAAAATACGAGATGCTGTTCCTCCAATTTGTGTGTGGCCTCACGCTGACTGTGGAGGAAGCCCAGGACGGAAAGTTTAGTGTGGGAATGGCAACAGGGGGATCGCGTAGGCCAAGGCGGCCTTAAAGTGAATGGCTTGCTGGACCTATTGAGAAGGCCGCTAAGGCACAGAGTAGACTGTGACTAAACTAGGTTATGGTGCTAGATTTGGTTCCCTAAAGAACATTAATGAACCAAATTATTTTCTTTGACAATCCACTGCTTTCTTGGTTGTCATTGTCAATGCATGTTTTTAATTCCAGATTTAAATCATTACTTGAATTAAAATTCTCCAGATGTGACTCTAACCCTGCCTGTCAGTCCACCAAGCATTCCCATTCATTTAACGATTATATATTCTCAAGGTGCTGCCAAGAGATTTAAAAAGAGAATATGAAAGAAAAATTAAGAGCATGACATTGGCACGTAAACAGTTAATTTGCTTTAAGTACAAAACAATCATGTACATAGTAATTTACTTCAACCTAGTTTGTCAAAATGGGACCAATTTATAAGTGGCAATGGATCATGGAACTAGATTAAAGAGCAATAATGACAACATAATTTTATATTTACATGAAAGGGAAAATGATTGTAGGAATATAGATAATTAATTAGAATTTTCTTTAATGGACATTACACACACAATGGGCCAAATAGCATCCTTATACATGGGATGATACAAGAGAGGGAGAAGTAGGACAAAGCCTGGCAGATAATAGATGAATCTCATATTTTGCTTGGGCAGCTTACAGCCCAGTGGAAAGATGTTGATTTCTCTAACTTCAAGTAATCCCGGCATTCCCTTTCGCTCTACGATTGTTGTACGATTGTTTCACTGGAATGGTTGGGGAAGGATGAGGCAGCTTTGTTTCTCAAAGCAATCGTTAAACTTTGTTCCTACTCCTAGGTAACATTAAAGCGAGTGAAGTTTCATCATATGTAAAACAAAGGGTTTTACAATTGCTTCTGGAATTTCAACAAGTAGTCAATGTCATGAAACAACAGCTACGGACAATTTAATCCCCATCATCTTCTCCCACTTCTATTATAAGGTCCTGAATTTACAAGGTATGAAATATGTTTTCCTTGGTATCAGACTGATTTTTCCAATAAGAACTGGACCTAGCAGAGGGTTAAAACCAAGGGGACATGTGTTTATCGCAAAACGTTCAGTGGTGTATTTTCCAGCTTACTAAGGTGAAATTTAACTTTAATACCTGTGGGATACACATATTAAGAGAATGTAGAACAGTATAGCGTAGGAACAGGCCCTTTGGCCCATCGTGTCTGCGCTGACCACAATGCCAATTTAATCTGGTCTGCCTGCACATGGTTTGTATCATTCTGTTGAATGAATGAATGAATGCTTTATTGTTTCATGTGATAAGTCGCAGTGAAATTCTTTGCTTGCACACCCAAGGTTTGCAAATGGTGACCCATAAAGGACACTGACAAAATACCCCCACACTAGGTCCCATTGTTCTCCTCCTCCTCTTCCCTCACAGCGGTCCCCCCCCATGCTGGGACCTCTATTGTTCTTCCCCCCCCTCTCGTGGCAGTCCCCCCATGCTGGGTCCCCATTGCTCTTTCCCCTCCCTCACGATGGTCCCCCCACACCGGGTCATTGTTTGTTCGTTCCTTTGCAGCGGCTTCCTTGTTAATATTGGCCAAATAAATGTGTTTACAAAATGGAGAATCCCTGCATTTGCAAGGCCTGCTTGTCCTCTTTCTGTGAATGCTGTGGGTCTAGGGGTGGCGTCGGGTCAAGTCAAGAGAGTTTATTGTCATGTGTCCCAGATAGGACAATGAAATTCTTGCTTGCTGCAGCACAACAGAATATAGTAAGCATAAATACAGAACAGTTCAGTGTGTCTATATAGCATGGACCATATATATATCCAAAAATAAACAGACAAAGTGCAATGGGCTGTTATAGTTCAGAGTTTGTTTGCTGGCGAGTTTAATAGCCTGATGGCTGTGGGGATGAAGCTGTTCATGAACTTGGATGTACCAGATTTTAGGCTCCTGTACCTTCTACCTGATGGCAGCGGTATGTGGCCAGGATGGTGTGGGTCCTTGATGACGTTGGCAGCCTTTTTGAGGCAGTGACTGCGATAGATCCCCGCGATGGTGGAGAGATCAGAGCCGATGATGGACTGGGCAGTGGTCACAACCTTCTGCATTATTTTCCGCTCCTAGACGCTCAAGTTGCCGAACCAATCCACGATGCAACCAGTCAGCATGCTCTCTACTGTGCACCTGTAGAAGTTTGAGAGAGTCCTCTTTGACATACCGGCTCTCGGTAATCTTCTCAGGAAGTAGAGGCACTGATGTGCTTTCATTATAATTGCATCAGTGTGCTGGGACCTCCAGAGAGTCTGGACCCTGGATGGAAGTAATGGCCAGATGTCCTCTTTATTGTAAGTATGTATGAGGGTTTTGCAGAAAGAGATAAGAAGGGTTGCAAATGCATGATTAGGATTGGTTATAAAGAGGGGTGTATAAAGGTATTGTTAATTATGTTGCAGAGTGTTTGTGCTGTTACCTGATGATTGGTTAAAGTGTAAAGCCTTGTTCAAATTGTTTATACAACCTGGGAAAATGTTTCTATACTTTGATTAACTGTCTTCCATCTAGAAGCTTCTGTGGAAACAAGATTCCAGATTCAAGAGAGTTTATTGTCATGTGTCCCTGATAGGACAATTAAATTCTTGCTTTGCTTCAGCACAACAGAACATAGTAGGCATATACCATTATATAAATATATACACACATGAATAAATAAACTGATAAAGTGCAAATAACAGATAATGGGCTATTAATGTTCAAAGTTTTGTCAGATCCAAGTTTAAAGCCTGATGGCTGTGGGGAAGTAGCTATTCCTGAACCTGTTCGTTGCAATGGAATGGGGTATCTTGTGATTGTGTTAGGGAACTGTCAATAACTGTATAATGTAATCGATATTTTTCATTGGTTTGTAGGTGTTGCTCCCCCCCCCCATATAGTTTCACGCCACGGGTCCGGTATAGTATAAAAGAGGGGACACCACATGGATCAAAGTCGATCTTCTGGTGGTGCACTTGGGGCTGTGTGACCTGCTGGAGGTGTCTACTTGCACGAGACTGAAGGGCATGGACGAGTAGAGACAAGGATCGGACCCGCGGTGGTTAGGTATCATATAGGAAGTTTATTTGTGTTTGGGAAGAATAAAGAATAGTTGATCCATTGCTTGACTCGGTGTTTTACTGAACTAGACTAAGGGGTAAGCTGTAGGAGCATAATTACATTGGGGGTTCGTCCGGGATCTCAACATACCCCCAGGCAGAAGCTTGCGATCAGGGAGTTGAGTCGTTTCAGATTGCGAGGGGAGAAATCGGCACCACGGTGCGGTTTTCGCATCGGTTTTCCCCACTTCGCTGATTGGGACGAATCGATCATTTGCGCGCTTGGGGTTCCCAACGAGATCTAAGAACAGAGTATAGCAAGCACTGAAGGTAGAGAGAAAGAAAGAGAGAGAGAGTCCTTATCTGAGGGTGTGGTGGGAGTTAGGCTCACAAGGCTTTTCTCTAGTGGGTTTGAGGACCCACACCTAGTTAGCCAACAGCTGTTGCAGTCAGGTATCATTGAGTTGGCCTGACACCAAAGAGGGGTTTGAGGCCCTGCTCAGACTGGGATATCTGAATTGGCTGGGGTATCTAAAGAGACAGGGCTGAGTTGGTTTCAGTACTAAGAGGGAAAGTACTGCATCGTTGCTGAGGGTGCGATTGGAAAGGCACTTTAAAGGTCGGCATCGAACACCAACGCGAAGCGGACACGCCCTGAAGCCCAGTACCTAGCAGGTTGGAAGGAAGGAGCCTGGGGGGTTTGAGGCTCCGCCTGTGAGTAGTACCTGGAACTTTAGAGAAGAGAGGGGTTCCGTAACGGTACTGGAAACTCAGTGGTTGGAGTATAATTGGCTGAAAAATACCTGGGAACAACATTGAGAATTAAAAATAAAGATGCGTCTATTCTAAAATTTGAATTTGTGTGGGAAGGAAGCTAAAAAACGATTGGATAAGGTAATTAAGAAAGTAAAGAGCTAAATTTTTTGATCCAAATTTACCAAATTCGGGGCTTCATATTGAAGGACTGGTTATTGCATAGAGATCTTGTATTTCTATCCCAGGCTTTCACATTGAGGGCACTGGCTATTGTACATTAATAACGTGTATATATTAGCTGTTTGGTTAACCTGTGTGTAACAAAATATATTGTTAGAATTGTTTTGTTGATTTACAGTTTAAAGTGTGTTTAAAATGTTGCCGTTGCTTTATTGTATCTATTGCGTCTTGCTGTTGATTTAAAGTTTTGAGTGTTAGATACACTGTTGTAATAGTGGTTCAAGAGTCAAGATTCAAGAGAGTTTATTGTCATGTGTGCCTGATAGGACAATTAATTTCTTGCTTTGCTTCAGCACAATGGAGCATAGTAGGCATGACTACAGAACAGATCAGTGTGTCCATATACCATTGTATAAATATATACACACATGAATAAACTGATAAAGTGCAAATAAACAGATAATGGGCTATTAATGTTCAGAGTTTTGTCCGAGCCAAGTTTAATAGCTTGATGGCTGTGGGGAAGCAGCTATTCCTGAACCTGGTCGTTGCAGTCTTCAGGCTCCTGTACCTTCTACCTGAAGGTAGTGGGGAGATGAGTGTGTGGCCAGGATGCTGTGGGTCCTTGATGATACTGCCAGCATTTTTGAGGCAGCGACTGCGATAGATCTCCTCGATGGAAGGAAGGTCAGAGCCGATGATGGACTGGGCAGTGTTTACTACTTTTTGTAGTCTTTTCCACTCCAGGGCGCTCAAGTTGCCGAATCAAGCCACGATGCAACCGGTCAACAAGCTCTCTCCTGTGCACCTGTAGAAGTTAGAGAGAGTCCTCCTTGACAAACCGACTCTCTGTAATCTTCTCAGGAAGTAGAGGCGCTGATGAGCTTTCTTAATAATTGCATCAGTGTTCTTGGACCAGGAAAGATCTTCAGAGATGTGCCGCCCAGGAATTTGATGCTCTTGACCCTTTCAACCATCAAATCGTTGATATATACGGGACTGTGGGTCCCCATCCTACTCCTTCCAAAGTCCACAATCAGTTCCTTGGTTTTGCTGGTGTTGAGGGCCAGGTTATTGTGCTGGCACCATATGGACAGTCACTCAATTTCTTTTCTATACTCTGACTCATCCCCATCAGTGATACACCCCACAACAGTGTTGTCATCAGCGAACTTAATGATGGAGTTCGCACTATGACCGGCTACGCCGTCATGAGTATAGAGTGAGTAGAGCAGGGGACTGAGCAAGCAGCCTTGAGGTGCTCCCAAGCTGATTGTTATCGAGGCTGACGCATTTCCACCAATAAGAACAGACAGTGGTCTGTGAATGAGGAAGTCGAGGATCCAATTGCAGAGGGATGCGCAGAGACCCAGTTCTGCGAGTTTGGTAACCAGCTTGCAGGGGATGATTGTATTAAATGCTGTGCTGTAATCAATGAATAACAGCCTGACATGTGAGTTTTTGTTGTCCAAGTGGTCCAGAGTGGAGAGCCAGCGAGATCGCATCCACCGTTGATCTGTTGTGGCGGTAAGCGAACTGCAGTGAGTCCAGGTTTTTGTCAAGGTAGGAGTTGATTTGCGCCATGATCAACCTCTCAAAGCACTTCATCACCACAGGCGTTAGTGCCACTGGTCGATTGTCATTGAGGCATGTCACCTTGCTCTTCTTGGGCACTGGTATAATTGATGCCTTTTTAAAGCAGGTGGGAACCTCGGACCTCAGAAGTGACAGGTTGAAAATGTCTGTAAAAACTCCAGCCAGTTGGTCCACACAGGTTTTTAGAACACAACCGGGTATACCATCAGGTCCAGGCGCTGTTTGAGGGTTCACCCCTCTGGAGGATTTTCTGACGTTGGCTTCTGTGACTGAGACTGAAATACCATCACAGCGAATGAGGGCTCGGGAAGGCACATCGGTGTTCTCCCTATCAAAGCGTGCGTAAAACACATTGAGCTCATCGGGGAGTGATGTTTTGCCGACATTCGAGCTGCCTCCTGATTTCGCCTTGTAGCAGGTGATTGCATTCAGGCCCCGCCACAGTTGCCGAACATCTATCTCATCCTCCAGCTTGGAGCAGAAGTCCCTTTTGGCCTTTTTGATGGCCTTACCAAGGTTGTATCTGGACTTCTTGTAGACCACTGTATCATCAGACATGAATGCCCGGTGACTGGTCTTCAGAAGAGTGCGAATCTCAAAGTTCTTCCAAGGTTTCTGATTGCGAAACACTCGGAAGGTTTTTGTAGGAATGCAGTCCTCTACACATTTCTTAATGAAGTCTGTAACGACTGTGATGTATTCGTTCCACTCCGTTGCCGAGTCCTTGATCATTGCCCAGTCTGCAGACTCCAAACAGTCCTGGAGTTGTTCCGTTATTCCTATGCCCCCCCCCCCCGCCAGCTCTGAACTGTCCTCACCTCTGGGGGTGAGCTCTTTAAGTAGGCAGGAAGAAGAAGCACCGCAGTATGGTCGGATTTACCTAAGTGAGGGCGAGGGATAGAGCGATAGGCATCCTTGATGGTCATGCAGCAGTGGTTCAGGGTGTTTGGTCCTCTGGTGCTGCAGGAGACATTTTGGTGGACGTTAGGGAGTGATTTCTTGAGGTTTGCCTTATTGAAGTCCCCAGCAATGGTGGTAAATGCCTCGGGGTAAAGCTTCTGGTGTTTGTTGACCACGGCGTGCAGCTCCTCCAGTGCTAGACGGACATCAGCCTGGGGTGGGATGTAGACCGCGGTCAGGATGATGGAGGTGAATTCCCTTGGGAGGTAGATGGGACGGCACTTCACCGCCAGATGTTCGAGGTGTGGAGAGCAGGAGTTGGACAGGACTGCCACGTCTGAGCACCACGCAGAGTTAACCATGAGGCAGACACCCCCTCCTCTCCCTTTCCCAGTTGCCAGTGTATGGTCCATACGATGGATGGAGAAACCTTCAGGCTGGACCGCTGTGTCTGGGGAGCTGGGGGTGAGCCATGTCTCTGTGAAACAGAACATGCAAACTATATGTGGATATGGAGTGATTAAGACTGCTTTTATAATTGGAGTCCGAATCGTGGCTGTTTAATCAGGGGTTCATATCCTTCAGATCCGTTGATCAGTACTTGTTCGTGGAAAGAGTAGTTGAGGCAGGGGAATAGTACTTGTTGGAGAAGAGTATCTTGATGGGAACTGTACCCCTAAGTCTAAGCATTTAGTGCGAGGAAAGAGTACCTGATAGAAAAGAGTAAGTTGACAGGAAAGTACCGCTATACGAAAGAGTACTTTGATAGGAACGTCTCCTGTATCTGAGACAGGGGTTCCAGTGACTGAAAACAGCACGATTTGAGATTAAAATATACTGTGATTTGCTTTTTGAACTACAGTTAACAAATGGGATATTAGACGAATGCTTGTGTTTTACATTGGAGTGTGTTTTTGCATGATAGTAATGAGTTGTATAGTTTCTTGTCTAAGTACGATGCTTTGAGCTCATTTGCCTGTGTTTAGATTAAAGTGTAAGAGAGTTGCTGCTGAAGTTGTTTGTCTGTTCTGCTGAAGCACCTTAACCTGTTTGTCAACTAATGGCCCTGTCTCACAGTGTGAGTCCACCCACGAGTGACCCCGAGTGAAAGAAAAAATCTAACTCGTGGTTGTCTACAAGATTCCAAGTTTATGTTCACGAGTTTAAACGAGCTCCCACATGTATGTCTAAGTTTGCCATTTACTTCTCATTTCTGTGATGCTCCAAGTTCCTCACCCGAGTTACCAAGTTCCTCTCCCAAGTTACTCTTGAGATAACAGCAACTACCGACGTGTGGAAAAATCATCACATGGTAAAAATGATGTCATACAGTTTATTTTTCACTATAAAAAGACTCAGCCTGAAGAATGATCTCGACTCCAAACATCACCTATTTCTTTTCTCCAGAGATGCTGCCTGACTAGCTGAGCTAGTCCATCATTTTGTGTCTATCTTACAATATACAATACAATTACAATATTTTATTCCATGTCACTTGAACCTCAGTGAGGCTCAAATGAAACACCATTTCCACAGCCATACAAACAAAGACAATTCCTACAAAACATACAAACAATTCAATTTACACAAACATCCATCACAGTGAATCTCCTCCTCACTATGATGGAAGGCGAAGTCTTTTCTCTCCCCTGCACCATTTCTCTCCCGATGTCGAAGCCCCAGGCGGGCGATGGTAAGTCCCACGGCCATTTAAGGCCACGCCGGGCGATGTACGGCCCTGCTCCAGGCCCAAATGTCACAAAGTTGGAGCCCCGGCGGGCGCTGGAATGGCCCGCGGCCATTAAAGCCGCACTGGGCGATGTACGGCCCCGCTCCGGGTCGTTCCAACCCCGCAACACGGGCATGAGAAGTTGCTCCGAAAAGCGGTCTCCCACCCAGACCCGCGAGCTCCCGATATCACAGTCTACCAGACCTGCGGCTGCAGCTGGAGCCTCCGAGCTCCGGAGTTGGGCAGCAGCAGCGAGCCACCACCGCTCCCCACGCTCCACGATGGTAAGTCCGCAGCTCTGCAGGCTCCGCGACTGGAGCCCCTCAGGGCGTTCCGGTTGGAGGCCGCTCCACGGTGGAAGGCCCCAACGACAACGGAGACTCGACAGGGAAAAGTTCGGGTCTCCCGTACAGGGAAGAGATTTTTAAGTTTCCCCTTCTCCCCCCCCCCCCCCCCCCCATGCCCCCCACATATACACAGTCAAAAACAGTATCAAAAAACACGAACAACTACATTTAACTAGGCTGAAAATAAAAAAAAGACAGACAGGCTGTAGGGGCCGCTGCAACGCGAGTCGCGCCGCCGCAAGTTTCGCCAAAGCTAAATCTTTGGTTTAAACTAGTATCTGCAATTCCTTCCTTCAAGCTTTTAGAGCAGTTTGTTTCAGGAATCAATCCTTCCAAAATTGCATTCAAAAGTCCATTTGAACTGCATTTGTTCAAGGTCTGGCATCAATCATTGAAAGCCATAGGCTGTTTTGTGTCGGAAGGAACTGCAGATGCTGGTTTACAGCGAAGATAGACACAAAATGCTGGAGTAACTCAGTGGGACTGCAGCATTTCTGGAGAGAAGGAATGGGTGACGTTTCTGGTCGAGTCCCTTCTTCAGACTGAAAAAACATTTTGACCCTTCTCTCCAGAGATGCTGCCGGCTTGGCTGAGTTACTCCCGCTTTTTGTGTCTAGAAGATTGTTTTATTCCCTTAATTTATCTCTCATCAAAACGTTGGTAAACTTCTAACAAAAAGATTAGGTAAATTGAACATTAATGTTATTTTTTCCTCCGACAGCAAGGTCCGTAGACCAGAGGGATAGCAGTGTGTCTCTCTCTCTACTCACCCAGTATGTCAGTCAGAGCAGCCGTCCCACCATCTCAACTTAAACTGTATAAAAAGCAGCAGCTCAAAACATTGCTGATTGGGCAGATCTGCCCAGAAACCACCCCTTTCACACTTACCTCAGCCCTGGGAAACAAAGTTTTCAGAGCCCTACAGTCACCCCAGCCCGCCCGCGAACCTCTGAATGAAAGACAAAGCTCAGGTGTTAAAGAAGGAACTGCAGATGCTGGAGAATCGACAGTTACACAAAAAGCTGGAGAAACTCAGCGGGTGCAGCAGCACCTAAGGAGCGAAGGAGATAGGCGACGTTTCGGGTCGAGACCCTTCTTCAGACCCTCAGGACAAAGCTCAGGTGTTTTCTTCAGCAGTGGCGTCCCAGAGTATCCCAGCACCTGGCCCAAGTTTCAATTTAAACTCGGGTAAACGGAGTTTTTATTAAAAACCCGAATACAATTGGCCCATTATTGTAAATATGAGAATGTTTTCCTATATTGTACGGTAGACTATCATCCGGTGTAGATGCCATAATTTATTGGCAAAATATGAATACACGAACACAGGGGTTAGTTAAAAACTGGAGTCATATCCCATCTACATCTCACACTCTCTCGCTGTGTTTCTAAGAAATGCCATTAAGGACTTATGTTATGTGTTTTTACTGGAGTGAAACCAACCCATTTCCAAGTGAAGTTGTGGGTAACTTTTTAGGAGAGTACTTGTGATGTAAAGAACCTGAAATTAATTGAGTTTACATAACACACAAAAATAACTCTGGTCTTAATTACCAATGCAGCTTGTCAACTTATTTGCGGGTGCGGCAGCATCTATGGAGCAAAGGAAATAGGAAACGTTTTGGGCCGAAACCCTTCTTCAGACTGTAGAAGGATTTTGGCCCAGTACGTTGCCTATTTCCTTTGCTCCATAGAAGCTGCGGCACCCGCTGAGTTTCTCCAGCACTTTTGTGTACCTTTGATTTTCCAGCATCTGCAGTTCCTTCTTGAACTTGTGAACTTATTTTGTGAACTTCCCCACTGAATACTACGGTATTTACGAGTTGAACACCTCCTATCTTTGGCAAGCATATTGCACAGGTTAGTACAAATACACTTAAAGCTCTGAATAGCAACACGCCACGAAGTAGCTTCCAACGATTCATTTATCAAGAAGCTAGAGGAACTCAGCGGGACAGACGGCATCTCTGAAGAGAAGGAATAGGTGACGTTTCGGGTCGAGACCCTTCTTCGGATTAAACCTGCATCTGCAGTTCCTTCCCATTTATAATTTCTTAACATTTATAAAATTCCCATTTATAAAATTATAAAATAAAACGTCCCATTTACAACATTGTTTTGACCAATTGCTTTCTAATGCGGACAGACTGGGTGGAAAGTGATGCCTGAGAAAATCCCATGTATAAATGCATCAGCCTTCAATAACTGGGGTGTGAGATTGCAACTTTCACGTGGTCTGCCCTGTTTCAACAAATGCAATCAACCCGATGTGCACAATCAAATAAGATCAAATAGAACAAGTTGTCCGACAACTTTAGGCCGTGCACGCCATATGCAAGAAGAAGAAGCCTTCAATAACTGATGTCAATTTGTCGGATATAAATCCTGAGACGGGACACCTGCTCCATATATCTGCTTCTCCATAAAAAAGTGCATTAACCTAACAAGGATTCATGGCACCGTTTCAATGTGAAAAGTGAAAGTTCTGAAGGAAACTAATGAACTCTCGCAATGTGGCTTTCCCCACACTGCACGGTTCATTCTTTTTGCCACTGTTTCTGTGATCCCCGGTGAGTGCTTTTTGCTCCTTAACAGTGAATTGTTAGCTCACTGTAAAATTTTCCATCAAGATCTGACTAATCTTCAACATTTCACTTCTGGCACTCAGGCCAAACCCACGAGTTACTCATGAGTCACTATGGTAAACTCACGGGCTACTACGGTATTACAACGAGTTTAAAAGTTTCACATTTTCCCTTCAAGAGTAAATTTGACTCGTGGAAATCTTTCAACATGTTGAAAAATTTTCACAAGTTAACATGTTTCCCTGCCGTTAGCATTACGAGTCGCTAAGTTACGTCCACGAGTTGCGACATTCCCGCTACGTTAATTCTACGTGATTACCACGAGTATTTTAACTCGGGATCACTCGTGGGTGGACTCGCACCGTGAGACAGGGGTTTAAGGATTGTACTTGAAATTGTTTACAGGATTGGAAGTTGCGCGAGTTGTGAATTGTGTAAGACTGAGCAGGTATTTTCTTGGGTACCCAGTATTGAGAAGAGAGTTGATTGTGTGATTGTGTTTGAAAGGTATGAGACCTGTTGATGCGTTGCGGGACTTTTGGCCATTGTTTGGGAGCGAGTTTGTTAAGTCTAGAGTGAATATTTGTTGGAATATTGTGTGAATTGCTGAGAGTTTGTGTCCATTGTTGGTAAAGATGGGAAATCAGATCGAGTGAGATATGATAGAGGATCCAGAGAGTCCGCTCCAATTAGTATGCAGTGAGTTCCCACAAAAGGCTGAAAGACTAAGGAATTTCTCAGGGGCGCTGAATAGGAAATTAGGAGATGAACTTTGGCCCGAGGGCGGAGTTGGAACTTTGAAGGGAGTGAAATATATTGAAAAGATTTATCTGGCTATGCAGTAATAGTGACGTAGCAAAGGAGCTAATTGGATTATGGAAGAAGTATTATGAAGAGCAGAAAGTGAGTAGAGAGGCTGTGAGAATGGCGAAGTAGCAAGAAGTGGCTTCAAAGCTTGGAATAGAGCTGAAAGATGATGAAGTAAACCGGCCTCAAGACACCTTGAGAAAGGGGTGTGAATGTATTAGAGAGTGTAAGGACGGGAGAGAGATAGATCTCCTGAAGGGAAACTGGCACCAGTAAATTTAGAAGTTAAGAACCCGATGGTTGGCATTGGCTTTGAAGGGGGAGAAGTCGAATGTTTGGAAGATTGGGAAAGTGTTAAAATTAGTACGCAGCCGCCACCATATTCCTCTTGCGTTCCCCGGGCTCCACCCACACATTGTATAGCTTGCACACACAACTGACATTCAGAGCCCGCAGCACTTTTAACACCACCCGCAGATTCCACAATAAAGCCTGCTTTACAAACAGCAGCAACACGAGTACAGGATTCTTTGACTCCATCGGCTCCACTATTGGCAGATAGTCCAGTAGCTCACGGTACCAGGAGTAAAACGAAGAAGATAGCTCCCGTATTTAAGGGGAGAGAGAGGTTATTAGAGACATTGTACAACCCCCAGAATATTTTTGCGAGCCTAAGCCTAGACGAATTAGACGAGCAGTGGGAGATCAGAGAGGTTCCTTTAAGAAGTACCATAATCCCCCTAGCGAAGAAGAAGACATATCGGAGAGTGAGACTGTAGCGGGAGACATTGAAGAAGATCCCAACATGACTAATATTATGAGAGCAGAGCAAATATTCCGTAGGCAGTTCCCAGTTAGGGAAATACCTAATCCATCTTTCGATCCGGCTAATGGAGAGGATGCAAATAATCCCAGGACTATTGAAGTATATACCCCATGGAAACCCAACGAGATGATGGCAGTGTTTAAGCAAAATCCCTGATAGAAAGAAGTCACCTGCTTCCTTTGTGGATTACCTTAGAACCACAATGCGTGTATATCACGCAGACTCCCGAGATCAATGGGTTGTGATACAACAGATAATTACTCCGACAGAACATACCAGATTCTTAGCAACCTTAGGACACCCAACTCATGAAGCACTGGCTAATGTGATCACTGATGGGAGAGCACGGGAAGATACAGTTTTAACTGCACTTGCCAATACTCTTCAGAAGCCTATAGATATTTCAAAGATTCTGGATGTGAGACCGAAAAAGGGAGTGGGAGCAGATGAATTCTTTGAAAGGGTTTCTGAGTTATACATGGATCAATCAGGGGATCTGAATTGCAGGACTGGGATAAATTCACCTCAGTACTGTGCATTCTTGTTGAACTGCCTTCCAACTAAAGTGCCTGAATCGATTAAAACTAATAATATGGACTGGTCGGTAAACAGTTCCAGTCAGATGGCTCGAACAGTAAGATACCACTGGAAAGATGTTAAAAAGCAGGAAGGTCAGCCTGCAGCAAAAACAAAAACAGAGTATGTGATTAAAAGGGAGGTGCCAAACTCTGACTCAGGACCATGGAGTCCTCAAATGTTTGCAAAGAATGGAATGCATGGCCGTCCAAAGGGGGGGGTGCGTTGGGAGTGTCGCACCCCCCTTATTTTCACAGAGTAAGAAAAATTCCCGAGGAAAAAAAAATTGGAGCGCAATCAACGTTTACCCGAAATGCTGGTTCCGGGCCCACAGACCCAAAAAAAAATCGTGATCATCCGCGCCTGCGCAGTTGGGGGAAGCCGGTGATGCAGTTGGGACATAACATGACGCTGTCTTTCCGCGCCTGCGCAGTGGGTCCGGGCGGGATCAGATCAGATCAATTTTCCACACAATCAGAGATCTCCTCGATGCCTCGTGTCTGGGTAAGTAGAGCAATGTTCTGTTGCAGGAGGGGGAGTCTGTTTCTTAACCTGGGTGGCAAACTCAGTTTCTCTGACCCGGGGGGGGGGAGCGTGCGCTGCAGTGCCTGTCCAGGGAGCGGGTCTGCTGTCGGCGGGCGGTCCAGGGAGACCATTCTCCCGTTGCCGTGCGGGATCGGGAACTACTGAATCTGAACCCGTCGGGCCCTCCCCCCCCCCCCCCCCCGTTATTGGACTTTTCTGTTGAGCGGCAGTCGGTTCTTTGGCCTATAGGCGACACCGCCTTTCGGGTAGGTGGCGTTTTGGCAATGGCCATTCGGTAAGTTTCCTTTTAGATGACGCAGCTTTTCGATTCCTTGGGTTTAGGCGTCCCTTTTGGTTAATTTGCATTTAAGTGTCCCATCCTTTCGGTTAATAGGCGTTTCGTCTTCGGAATCTTTCGATTTATTGGTGTTTCGGCCTTGTTTCCATTCCGTTCTTTGGCTTCGACGTCTTTGCTTCGGCTTCTTGTCTGTTGGTGCCACGTCCGGGTACCATAATCTGTACCTTTTCTCCAGAGATGCTGCCTGACCCACTGAGTTACTCCAGCACTCTGTGACATGTCACCTATCCATGTTCTCGAGGGATGCTGCCTGATCCGCTGAGTTATTCCAGCACTCTGTGAAACGTCCCCTATTCATATTCTCCGCAGATGCTGCCTGACCCGCTGAGTTACTCCAGCACTTTGTGTCTATTTTCCCTTCACCCATCTGCCCAAGCCCACTCTCCCCCCTCCTTTCCTATGTTCCTTTCCACCCATAAACCTCTCGCTGCCTTTACATTTCACTCCTCTTTCAAATCTGCTCTACTTATGTACATGCATTTTTCTTCTTAACTTTTTAGTCATAGAATGATGCAGTGTGGAAACAGGCCCTTCAGCCCAACTTGCTCACACGGACCAACAAGTCCCATCTACACTAGTCCCACTCCCACGCGTTTGGCCATATCCATCTAAACCTGTCCTATCCATGTACTTGTCCAAATGTCTCTTAAAAGTTAGGGTAGCCCTAGCCTTAACTACCTCCTCTGGCAGCTCGTTCCATACACCCACCATCCTTTGTGTGTAAAAGCTACCTCTTAGATTCCTGTTAATTTCTGAAATACTGGTCATAAATTTGGTGCAAAAATGCTCCAAAATAAGGATCAGAATTCATCAGAGAGCATGTAAAACCCCTGAGCTTCCAGGGCCCTTAAGCGGGCCCTGGACCCCGGCATCAATGAACTTCATGCTATTTAACATTAAAATGTTTGTAATCCTATCATGCCACCCCCCTTTTTGAAAAGCTTTGTATGGGCCTGGAATGGGAGAAATTAGGATTCCAGAGTATTTAGATCATTATTACGATAATATGCCTGCCTTAGAGCCAATTTTACTGGCACCAAATTAGAGAAGACATTGAATAAGGGGACCAGTTCAGTGCTATGCTTGTGGAGGGGCAGGTCACTAGAGGAGGGATTGCCCAACCAGAGGAAGGAACGGAAGAGGGGTTTCCGGAAGAACGGAAGAAAGAGATTTCCAAGATCAGAGGGATCAAAGAGATTTCAGAGATCAACGAGATCAATGAGAGCAGAGAGGGAACTGGCAGGAAAATCAGGAACAGAAAAGACCAATATCCTTCTATCAAAATAACCCCCTTTCACGTCTATGATTAGCAAGTAAAGAGGGTGAAATTCAATTAACTAGGAAAGCACAAGAGGCCTTTGAGAACTTGAAGAAATCACTGATGCAGGCCCCAGCATTGGGAAGACCACTTTACGACAGACCCTTCCAACTCTATTGCATCATTCTGTGTTCGAAGGCAGTCCTTACTCAAAAGCATGGGGATAGGCATAGACCAGTGGCCTATTATTCATACAAACCCGACCCAGTAGCAAGGGGACACCCATTATTCACCCAAATTCTAACTGCCATTTATAATAGCCTACAGTCTGCTGCAAATTTGACCCTACAGCAGGAAGTAGTGGTATATAGTTTGCATTCAGTGGCAGCCTTGTTGGGACAATTACAGACACAGCGCCCAGGCTCGTCAGAACAAATATGAAATTTACTTATTAAATAACCCAAAGCTTCAGTTTAGGCATTGTACAACAATTAACCCTGCATCTTTTCTTATTTCACCCCCAGAAGAGCAGTCAGAGGCGGGACATGACTGTTTATTTATAATCGAGGAAGAGACATCTGTGAGGGAGGACTTGAGAGGTGCACCCATAGAAGACCCTGACATAACATTGTATGTAGATGGGAGTGCATCTATTGGACTGTGGGGTGATAAATTGTCTGGATATGCAATTGTTAACCAGAATGGGGGAAATGTAAAAGCAGCTGCCTTTGAGTCACCTTATTCAGCACAACAGGCTGAATTATTTGCTTTAATTAGGACGTATTATGAGAACAAATTTAAAGGTAAACATATATATTCAGATTCCAGGTACCAATTTGGAGTAGTGCATGATTTCGGACAATTATGAAAAAATAGAGGATTTCTTACCTCAGCGGGGACTCAAATATCAAACAAACAATTGGTGACAGATTTACTGAAGGCCCTGATGCTGCCCAGACAAATTTTGGTTATGAAATGTAGTGCACACACAAGATGACAGACCCAATAGACATTGGAAATCGTAATGCTGACCTGGCAGCAAAATAAAAATCCCGGGAACGTAAGATGGTAGTGCCAAAGGTGATGAGGCAGACTAAAAGTTTAAATAACAAGTCCCCCTCTAAGACGCTGATGCCAACCATCCAAGAGATTGTTCAGTTGCAGAAGGAGGCTACTGAAAGGGATAAAGAATGATGGAAGCAACTTGGGTGTACACTGGATTGTATGACAGGATTATGGACCACACCAGCAGGGCAAACTTGCATGACAGATTCTTTAGCAGTATGGGTTATAGAGTGCATGCACAATGCACCTCATTGCGGTGCAAGTGCAGTAAGAGACACTCTTTTGGCTACTTGGTGGCATCCAAGGTTACAAACATTAGCTCAAAAAGTAAGTAGCAGTAGCCTGGTTTGCCAGAAATGCAATTCAGGAAAAGGAGCGTAATGTGGAGATGGGAAGACACCGTTGCCCATGGGTCCTTTTGACACATTACAGATGGACTACATTAAATTGCAACGGTGCCAGGGTTACAGATATGCACTTGTCATAGTCGATGTATTCAGCCGGTGGATCGAAGCCTATCCAACCCTTGATAGTAAAGCGGCTACTGTTGTCGAGGTGTTAATGAAAGAAATTGTCCCTAGATTTGGCATCCCTATTCGACTTAGTTCAGACAACAGTCCACTTTTTGGGCAGATTAATAAAGAGTTTTGTAAACAGTTGGGCATCCAACAGCAATTACACTGTGCTTATCGATCGCAGGCTGCTGGACTTGTGGAAAGGGTTAATCAGGCCCTGAAAACTCAATTAGCTAAATTGAAGGCAGTGACTGGAATTGGTTGGATTAAATAACTTCCTATAGCTTTATTTCAGATGCGAGTCACGCCTGCAGGGAATTCTAGACTGAGCCCAGCTGAAATTATTTATGGTAGACCCCTAAGAACACCTTGGAACCAGAATGCAATGAAAGTTATAAATTTAGTCGGTCATCTCCTTTTGAAAGTCATATGACAGCGGAGATGACCGACTACTTTCTGGCTCAGACTTGAGCTTTAAGGGAATCTCATTGTAGGGTAAGAGCAGTGTATGATGAGTTGCCTTTGTTGACTGCCTCTACTAAGGCGGAGCCTGTAGACTATGTCCTTATAAAGAACTGGGTAAGGAAAGGGTTGGAGGTTCGCTGGGAAGGATCTTACCAGGTTCTCCTAACGACTCTAAATGGAGGTGAAAGTAGAGGGCAAGAATTCATGGGTGCATCTCCACCACTGCAAGAGTATCAGTGACAGAGTAGTGAAAGAGAATTAATCTATTTAAGATTCTATTAGAAACATCATACTCTGTGAAGAGTCAGATACAGATGCACTTGACAGGATGGATGGATGGGATTCACGCCCACAAGAACTCGGGAGGTGAAGAGTCATCACACAGGAATCATGAAGCTATGCCCATGAAAACTCGGGAAGCTTGGCGAACCTCTGAGAAATTACATCAGCATCTTCATGTTGGGATATCTGATTAGAATGGGAGTTTTGTTATCATTGTATTTTTGGTTATCATAAATGATAAAAGAGGGGAATGTTAATATTGGCCAAATAAATGTGTTCACAAAATGGAGAATTTCTGCATTTGCAAGACCTGCTTGCCCTCTTTCCGTGAAAGCTGTAGGGCTAGGGGTGGCTCCAGGGATTCTGGACTCTGGATGGAAGTAATGGCCAGTTGTCTTCTTTATTGTAAGTGTGTATGAGGGTTTTGCAGAAAGAGATAAGAGGGTTGCAAATGCATGATTAGGATTGGTTATAGAGGGGGGTATAAAGGTAGTGTTAATTATGTTGCAGAGTGTTTGTGCTGTTACCTGATGATTGGTTAACGTGTAACGCTTATTCAAATTGTTTATACAACCTGGGAAAATGTTTCTTTACTTTGATTAACTGTCTTCCATCTAGAAGCTTCTGTGGAAACAATGGGGTATCTTGTGATTGGGTTAGGGAACTGTCAATAACTGTATAATGTAATCGATATTTGTGATTGGTTTGTAGGGGTTGCCCACCCCCCCCCCCCCCCCCCCCCCATATAGTTTTGCGCCACAGGTCCGATTTCGTATAAAAGAATGGACACCACATGGATCAAAGTCGATCTTCTGGTGGTGCACTTGGGACCATGTGATCTGCTGGAGGTGTCTACTTGCACAAGGCTGAAGGGCTTGGCCGAGTAGAGCCAAGGATCGGACCCACGATGGTTAGGTATCGTATAGGAAGTTCGTTTGTGTTTGGGAAGAATAAAGAATAGTTGATTCAGTGCTTGACAGTGTTTTACTGAACTAAGGGGTAAGCTGTAGGAGCATAATTACATCCTCACTTCCACATGTCCATCCTCGTCCGGCACCATCAGCAACAGCCACACCAACCTCTCCACCATCGCTGCCAGGTCCTCTCTGGATGCCTCCGTGGCGCCGGCCCAGTCCCCAGCTCCATTGACCCAGGCTTTGTCGACCTGCGAGGCTCCACGTCTGACCCACGAGGTTCCAGCCTCGGCTCCTCAGTGGCACTCCGGAAGACGTCTGCCGCAGTGGAGTTCCCTGTTTGTCCATGTGTCTGTCTAAACTCCTCTTAAATGTCTCACAATTGACTGAGCCTGTGAGCGTTCAAAAGCAGATTTGAGATGGCAGGTGAGAGTTTGTGTGTCAGCTTTGTCTGGTTCCATTTTATGAATTAACGGAGTTTTCCTAGTCAGAATTGGCATCAGCTCAACCAAATGCATGGAAAGTTATAATAGCTATAAAGTGTGCTTTATGCTTCTGAAATACTTGGGTGTAAAATTGAAGTCTAACCCAGTCAATTTTGCCTTTGTCAATTGTGCGTCTAATTCAATAACTGGTTTTCTGCAGATTATGTTCAAATAGTGCAGGGCAATGCTAAGTTTTTTTTTACTACATTAAGTGCTTCAGCTGTGACATTTGTAAAATGTTAAGAATTTGAGCTATCTTGGAAGGTTTTCTCAACCTTCAAGAAAAGCACTCTTGATTTCTTCTTAATGGATTGGAAATGAATCATTTAATCTTTTGCAGCTGTAAGTGCAGCTGTATCCTCAGCAGAAACCATGATGCAACCTGGCTAAGATGGCATTGGGTTTCCTTCATTTACTTTTGATGTTCCTGCTGCCTTTTCTCCGTGGAACTGATCTTGCCATTAGTGTTGAAGTAATGGCATTTAAAAATACACAATGTGTTGTTGTAACTCAGCAGGTCAGGCAGCATCTCTGGCCAACATGGATAGGTGACATTTTGGATTGGGACCTTTCTTCAGACTGATTGTAGGTGGGGGGGAACAAAGCTGGAAAAGAGGGAGGAGCAGGACAAAGCCTGACAGGTAATAGGTGAACACAGGTGAGGGGAATTTTGATAGGGAGATGGTTGGACAAAGACCAGATATGAAAAAATTGTTGTGAGACAAAAGGATTGAAGAGTTGCAAATTGTGAAGTCAGTGGAAGGAATAGGTGGAAGGGGAGAAATAGGTGCGAGTACAGGTGGGGAGGATAGGGGGAGGCGGGGAGAAAGGGAACGTGTGGGTGAGAAATTGGAGGGGTGGAAAGAAAGGAGGGTGTGGGGGAGAAACGAGAGGGTTTTGTTTGAGGTAACCTAAAATTGGAGAATTTTTAATGTTCATACTGTTGGGTATCAACTAGAGATGCTGCCTGGCCCACTGGGTTACTTCAGCACTTTGTCTTTGTTTGAAAACCAGCAGATTCTCATTTCTACATAATGGCACTAAAAACTGGCCTGAAAGAAAGCTTCCCACTTGGCAATCTCTATGACATGCCATTCAGCATTCCCAATCACGATAGCTGCAACAAATTCCAAGGGATCCATAGCATCCAACAACAATATCGGAGCAGCCAGATGTATTAAAGAAACCTGATAGACAACAAACTAGGAAGTAAAACCCAGTAGTTTATAACTCATTTTTTACATATTGCACATTAGACAAAAGTAATGTATATTCTCCAATTTATTTGGTTTTTCAGTATCTGTGTTTGCCAGTAAGGCCAACATTTATTGCTCATCCCTAATTGTCCTTGAGAAGGTGGTGATGAGCTGCCTTCTTGCATCAGTGCAGGCTTTTGGTGAAGCTCCTCCTACAGTGCTGTTGAGTAGGAGTTCCAAGAGATGGACCCAGAGACGATGAAATAATAGTAATACCCTTCAGTGAAGGATCTATGCATCTGTAGACCCTGTCCTTCTTGGTTAGCAAAAGAAAATTAATTTAACATTGAGTTTATTAGGGCTCATGGTTAACTTTTCATCTTGGCTGCTGTCTCAAGATTAGACTTGAATAAAATAAAATGCCCCACTGACCGAAAGTCATCAAGAAACTCTACGGCAAACATTATGCAAAACAAAGAATATTCAAATCCTGTTAACTAAAGACTGTCCTCACAGTTGTAAGATACTGCTGTCCATTCCTTAGAATTGTGTAATAAATCAATACAGGTGGTAGCACACACACACACGCACGAACAGTGGTTACAATATGTTAAAAAATCAAATCAACTGAAACCAAAATAGTTTTATTCATCTGTTGTAATTTGTTTTCAAGTTATATATTTTAAGATTTCATAGACATTTATTATTGTAGCTTCCGATATTATAAAACTTCACAATCGGAAATTTCAATGCTGGTAAATAAGTTAAACTACTACTTAATTATTAAATCCACAATTTTTTAATTTTTTTTTAAAAATCAAGAGTGGTAATATAAACTTTGAACCTCTGCAATGATGCAATCAGTTGTATTGATCAAAAGTCACAGACTTGAAACGTTAATTCGGCCACTTTCTGCACCGACACTGCCTGAACTGCTGGGTAGTTCTGGCAATTTTTGTTTTTATATTCGATTGTTAACATCCATGGGATTTTGCTAGAGAATCAATGAAGGGCCTGTAGTGTTAGTCTCAGCTGAATTTTCTGTACACTTCAGCAGTTCTGAGGTTTCTTCAATCCTAGGGAAGAAATTAAAAACATCAATGCCACTCCTTCCTCCTGGTCTTTAGATTCTGCATGCTTCGGAAATATAATCATATCAAATTAACTTGTTCTCACACAACTCGATCTGGCACAGTGGTGCAGAGGTAGAGTAGCTGCCTTATTGCGCCAGAGACCTGGGTTCGATCCTGACAGTATGGAGTTTGTACGTTCACCTTGCGACCGCGTGGGTTTTCTCTGGGCGCTCCGATTTCCTCCACATTCCAAAGACGTGCAGGTTTGTAGGTTCATTGGTTACAGTAAATGTCCTCTAATGTGTAGGATACAAAACTGGGATAACATAGAACTAGTGTACGGGTGATCGTTGGGCAGCATAGACTCTGTGGGATGAAGGGTCTATTTCCACATTTTATCTCCAAAATATACTAAAGCAAATATAAATGATCTTAGCATAATAAATACTTCCTAGGCTACATCAAATCTTGCAGTGCAGAACTCTATTGCCTTGAATGTGATTTAAATAATTCTGCCTTTTAAGTTTTATTACGAGCCCGTCTTGTAAAGTGCCAGATATTTCATAAATGGTGCATCATTTATGCAGTTGCAGCACCTCACCACAAGTATCCTTTCCCTTCAGCAATTGGCTTACCCAAGTCATCATTTCCCCGGCCTGTTAGCAATCTGTCCCACTCTCCAAATGAGGGTCAGCTGGGGGTGCTTGAAAGTTGGTAGCCCAATACAATTAACTCTTACAGTTAGCCTCAAGATTCGACACACCTGCTCAAATTGTCGTTTAGAATTGCTACGGAAAATTTTAAATATCTTGGCGTTTACTTAACTAGAAAATACGCCTCTTTATATCAAACAAACTTTCCATAATTAATTACCAAACTAAATGCCCTTATTCAATTTTAGAAAATGCTTCTGATCTCCCTCATAGGAAGAATAAATTGAATAAAGATGATCTTCCTTCCACAAATTCTGTAACTATTTCAATCATTACTGATTTTTTTTATTTTTTTTTTAAACTCGATTCGGTGATTACAAACTTTATTTGGGATTATAAAACACACAATCCATAAACGACATTTATGTAAACCCAAAGAAATTGGCAGACTGGCTCTCCCTAATTTTTTGTACTATTACTGGGTAACGAATATTAAAAATTTAATTTATTGGATGGACAACACATGCCAACAGGTAAACTGGCTAATAATGGAGAGAGAACATTGTTCGCCTTTTAGTATAGGTGCAATTCTTTTCTCTCCAATAAATTTGAAGAAATCAGTATATGAGAAAAATCCAATTATCCATAGCACCTTACAAATCTGAAAACCAGTGAAGTGAACTGGAACAGTGAAGTAAATTGAGAAATGTATCTCTTCTCTCACCAATCGCCAACAATCCCTCGTTAAAGCTGCCTATTTTAGACAAGGCGTTCATACATTGGGAAAGATTGGAAATTAAAAACCTGGGAGATCTTTATGAGATGGGGACTCTCCTCTCAATTCAAGAGTTACTGTCGAAATATCATCTGAAAGGTAGCCAATACTTTAGATATCTTCAAATACAAGACTATTTGAAATCACATACCCAAGACTGTCAATATATGGTTCCAGATATACTTGACAAATGCATGAATAAAAACTCGGATTCAAATAAGTTAATACCATACCTTTATAAAACCCATTTAAATATACAAATCCCATCGTTGGAAATAACCAGGCGAGCTTGGGAAGATGAATTGGGCCTAACAATTTCAAAAGATAGATGGGAGGAAGGCCTTCTATATATACACAACTGTTCTCTTAATGTTAGGCATTCGTTAATACAATTTAAGATACTGCATAGACTTTATTATTCAAAGTCTAAACTGAATAAATTCTTCCCAAATGTTTCACCTATTTGTGATAAATGTCTCCTTTAGGAAGCAACCATAATTTTGCCTCCCGTATAAAGTTACATAATTTCTGGAGGGGAATGTTTGAATTTTTTTCTAAAATACTTAAACTAAAATTGGACCCCGACACAGCATTGATTACTCTAGGTACGTCAGAAGCCTGTTCTGAGCCAACATTATTTCAAAGAAGTTTCCTTAATTATGGCCTGATAACGGCAAAAAAACAAATACTTAATTTTTGGAAACATTAGTCCCTACTGTAAAGATGTGGATTACAAACATGTCCGAGACACATCTGGAAAATATTAGGCTTGTCTTGGCAGAAAAACCAGATCAATTTTTCAAGACATGGACGCCCTTTACCGAAATCTTACAAGGATAGTATGGCGCAACACAACTTTGGATGTAATCCAACTATGGATTGGGTGAGGTGGGCAAGGGGGAGGGGCAGGTATATCTCCACTTTTTAATTTTTTTCCCCTTTCTTTTTTTTGTTTTTTTCTTCTTTTTTTATTTTCCTCCTATATCTTTATTCACTCTTTGGCCACGCTAGTCTAGGGGTTCGCTCACTTTTCACTTTTTCTCTTTCTTCTCCTTCATTTTCAGGTTAAAAGGTCAAAATTGAAGCTGTACAATAATTGAATAATTTTACATGCCGAATATTTTATTCTTGTACAATTGCTTCTAATAAAAAAAAAATTTTTAAACTCTTACACAAGGTTAATAATACTCTTGGTAAAATGATATAGCCAGTATGTTCTTTTTATTTGCACACACAAGAAATGGCAGATGCTGGTTTACCAAAATGGACATAAGACCATTAAAACGTATCATCATCTACATCATTGCCGTCTTGCAGTAATGAATCATCAATCAAATATTCTTCCCGAGACTCCTCTTCACCTGCCTCTACATCTTCCTTAGGCTTAATAACAATGGTGGTGGATCCAAGTTTGTACCATGCAAGTTTAAGACCTGCCTCTTGAAACAAATTCCAAGTAAGGCAACAGCGTCTGCTTCCGCCCTCATCTTGAGGGTGATGATTGCATGACAATCATCATCAATTGGACAATCTTCAAGTTCACCAAAGTGTGAAAAATGTGGCCGGACTTCCATCTTGGTTCCTTTCTGCAAATCGAGTGATGTTCAATGATTGTGGACAATGGTCAACTACTGAGTGGAAAAGTAGACTCCAGACTTGGGCCATGATGCCCTTTGCCACCACCTCGGCCTCTGGAGATGTATCCTCTCCCACAAACACAAAAAGGATCCATTGTTTGGCAGCCTCCAGCTGGAATTCTTTGGGGTTTTTTTTTAACTTTAGTGACATCCTCTCCAGCTTGTACTTTCTTACACAAATCAATTTCAGTGACAAGTAGTTCTCTTTACATCTGAGCTTTGGTTTTCAATGTTTTAGGAAGAGGTGAGCTTGTTCCACTTGCTTCTAGTTCATCTTATAGTTTGGTGATGGTCTTGGTCTGCAGTGTTTTCATTATCTCTGCTTTATCTTCCAATTTCATTTTTTTGCTTTTTATTCAAGTTTGATATCAAGATCTTCTGGGTGTCTGTGTTTTGCCAAAATCTCATGTTTCTTTTTTCTTACGTTGAAGTCAAAGCATATTCTGTTTCTTTTTGTGTAGGAAGGAACTGCAGATGCTGGTTTAAACCGAAGATAGACATGAATGCTGGAGTAACTCAGTGGGACAGGCATCTCTGGATCGAAGGTATGGGTGACGTTTCGGGCGGAGACCCTTCTTATCGACCCAAAACATCATCCATTCCTTCAATCCAGAGATGCTGCCTGTTCCGTTGCTTTTTTGTTGCCACGTCAAAATTTGATGAAACTACACCCATGTTTTGCACTGCTTTTAGGGTAGCAGGATTGTAGATTGTTTTTGTAAGACCTTTTGCAGATGATAATACCTTTTTAGTTTGAGCTGGCTTTGTGCGTTTAATTATAAGGCCCAATCAATCTTTTACAGACAACTTATTTGCATTCTGAATAATTTAGAGATACAGCTTGGAAACAGGCCCTTCGGACCACCGTGTTTGCACCAACCAATGATTTACATGTTCACGTTAGTTCTATTAATTCACTTTCTCTTCCACTCCTGACACACTAGAAGGCAATTTTACAGAGGCCAATTAACTTACAAACCCGCATGTCCATGGGATTTGGGAGGAAACCGAGGAACCCGGAGGATTGTCTATTGTCTATTGAAAGCCTTGCAGTCACAGGGAGAACATGCAAACTTGGCACAGTCAGAATTGAACGTCAGGATTGAACCCGGGTCTCCGGAACTGTGAGGTAGTGGCTTCAACAGCTGTGCCACCATGCCGAGTTTGTGTGGGTTCCATATTTCCTTCTGGAAGAGGGACCAATGTGTCCTTCACTGACTGTTTCACAACTGCAAAAGATAATTGTTGAACTGGGTGCTGTAGTCCACAAATCACCTTTAGATTTGCAGTTGCCTTTTGTTGAGAATTACATTTTCGATTACCAGTACATCTTGATTAATCCATTGTCAAGCACTGCCTCTGTACTCAAGATTGCTCTCTTTGCTTGAAACATAGAAACATAGAAATTAGGTGCAGGAGTAGGCCATTCGGCTCTTCGAGCCTGCACCGCCGTTCAATATGATCATGGCTGATCATCCAACTCAGTATCCCGTACCTGCCTTCTATCCATACCCTCTGATCCCCTTAGCCACAAGGGCCACATCTAACTCCCTCTTAAATATAGCCAATGAACTGGCCTCAACTACCCTCTGTGGCAGAGAGTTCTAGAGACCCACGACTCTCTGTGTGAAAAATGTCCTTCTCATCTCGGTCGTAAAGGATTTTCCCCTTATTCTTAAGCTGTGACCCCTTGTCCTGGACCTCCCCAACATCGGGAACAATCTTCCTGCATCTAGCCTGTCCAACCCCTTAAGAATTTTGTAAGTTTCTATAAGATCCCCTCTCAATCTCCTAAATTCTAGAGAGTATAAACCGAGTCTATACAGTCTTTCTTCATAAGACAGTCCTGACATCCCAGGAATCAGTCTGGTGAACCTTCTCTGCACTCCCTCTATGGCAATAATGTCCTTCCTCAGATTTGGAGACCAGAACTGCACGCAATCCTCCAGGTGTGGTCTCACCAAGACCCTATACAACTGAAGTAGAACCTCCCTGCTCCTATACTCAAATCCTTTTGCTATGAAAGCTAACATACCATTCGCTTTCTTCACTGCCTGCTGCACCTGCATGCCTACTTTCAATGACTGGTGTACCATGACACCCAGGTCGCGCTGCATCTCCCCTTTTCCTAATCGGCCACCATTTAGATAATAGTCTGCTTTCCTATTTTTGCCACCAAAGTGGATAACCTCACATTTATCCACATTATGCTGCATCTGCCAAACATTTGCCCACTCACCCAGCCTATCCAAGTCACCTTGCAGTCTCCTAGCATCCTCCTCACAGCCAACACTGCCCCCCAGCTTAGTGTCATCCGCAAACATGGAGATATTGCCTTCAATTCCCTCATCCAGATCATTAATTTATATTGTAAATAGCTGGGGTCCCAGCACTGAGCCTTGCGGTACCCCACTAGTCACTGCCTGCCATTGTGAAAACGACCCGTTTACTCCTACTCTTTGCTTCTTCATGCAAGGCTAATTGAATAAGGGAAATCTCTAAAGCACAAAGTGCTACGTGGGTCAGGCAGCATTTCTGGAGAACATGGATAGATGATGTTTTGGATTGGGACCCTTCTTCAGACTGATTGTGGTATGGTGTGGGTGTTGGGGGGGGGGGGGGTGGGGGAGAGAATGCTAGGGGCGAGATAGAATGTAGAAACAAAGAACTGCAGGTTCTGGTTTATACCAAAGGGGACACAAAGTGCTGTGGTAAGTGGGTCAGGCATCATTTCTGGAGAAAAGGGGTTGGGTGATGTTTCTGTTTGGGACCTTTCTTTAGACAGGCGTGAATTATGAAGCCAGAGGAAAGAATAGAGGTGGAGGAGAAAGCGGAGAAATTGGTGTGAAGCGAAGCAGGGCACAGGGAAAAAGGGGGGGGGGGGTATTGAAAAGTGGGGGTTGAAGGGAAGGAGTTTTTTGTGGGTCAGTTATTTAATATTGGATAATTCAATTTGTATTTGATTTCTTCCACAGGGTGGTGCTGTGCTCAAACCAGCCAGTGACAATTATGAGTGCATCAGTGTAGAAATCTGTGCCATCTTGTGGCCATGATCAGGTACTGCAGCTAATGGCAATATTTTTCTAGAGGTTTCAATTATTCCAAAAATTAAACAGAAACAAAATAATATGAATAGAGAGATACCCATTTATCAACTAATGTAATTTGGACCTGCCTTCGTACGTTTGAGATATTACCTGTAACAGAAATATAATGTTTGTTTCATGTTCCCACCAATGTAGTTACCACAGTGGGAATTAACTGGGGCCAATCCAAATCAACACAGACTAGTAATCCAAATAATATCCAAAGGGAGTAAGAAATTCAGAGATTAAAACAGAAATAAATCAAAAATTCTCTGACCCACAGAAGACCTTTTCAGATGTGCAAAACAATTTGATCAAAATGATTGTTTTTATCTACTAAGATTAAAAAATCTGATCCATTGCCAACAGAAAAAAGTGTAGGAAGGAACAACAGATGCGATGTTTAAATCAAAGATATACACAAAGTGCTGGAGTAACTAACTCAGCGAGACAGGCAGCATCTCTGGTGAGGATTAGGTGACGTTTCGGGTCAAGACCCTTCTTCAGACTGAGAGTCGGGGAAAGGGAAATGAGAGATATAGACGGTAATGTCGAGAGATATAGAACAAATGAATGAACGATATGCACAAAAGTAACGATGATAAAGGAAACAGGTCATTGTTAGCCGTTTGCTGGGTGAGAACGAGAAGCTGGTGCGACTTTGGTGGGGGAAGGATGGAGTTAGAGGGAATGCTGGGGTTACTTGAAGTTAGAGAAATCAAAGTTCATACCACTGGGTTGGAAGCTGCCCAAGCGAAATTTGAGATGTTGGAGTCAAACCCGTGCATCAGGACGGAGAGTGAGAGGGGAGATTGTCAAAGAGGAGAGGGAGAGCAGTGAGACAGAAACGAGAGGTGATTAGTGGATCAGGGATGGGTGAAGCTTGACAGTAGGGAAGGAATGGTAGGCTGAGACAGCTAGACAATGAATAGAGGGAGACAGAAGAAAAGAGATACTAAGCGGAAGAGAGGGCAAAGGTGGAGACAGCTGCTGGAAGGTTCCAACATCTGACTCGGGAAGGTTGTAACATGCCATACAGAAGCTTACAATGGATCTCACTGGGCCAGTACAGAAGGCCACAAACAGGTATGGTCTCTGGCCATTGAGCCTGTTGCATCGATAAATCTCTGGACTGGGAAAGCTATGCAATCAGGCAAAAGCGCGAGGCAGCAGTTTCCATCACATCCAGTAGGTGATGATTAGTGAAATCATAGCCTCTAGGCAATCTGCCAACAAAAATGTTGTGCCTGCTGATAGTCCCACACTCGCTTGACAATCAGAATACAGCCTGATCCCCATATGTAGCACCTAGTGACTGCAATTCTAAGCCCAGTCCGACGCCAGCCTCTACCACTTGACACAGTGGCTGACCATACGCTTAGCCATGCAGCAAAGGAAGTCACTGTTCATTACTCCAGGTTTGCCAGCGCAGAGGGAAAGAGATCTTGCTAGGTCCCTGGCGCATACAGTTTGAGTGGATGTCTTACCCAACACGCCCCCACCCCTATCACTACAAGTTTTGGGTCATGTACCTGCAAGCATTTGGATTCTGGAACCACCAGATGAACCAGTGCTCTCAATGGTTGAGCTAAGCAGGTACTTGTGTAAAATTAGATTGAGATATTTGTAGGAAGCCTCAGAATGAATAAAAACAAAAGATATCATATAGAATCACAGTTAAAAATGGAAAAGGAAGACTGTTTACCTTTCAATATAGAGTCGATTATTTTCGCACCAAAGGAAGTACAAAAAAAGACTTATAGGGACAACCCTATAATTCATAATAATAGGCGTATTTGGAAACAGATAGTTAAGACCCTATATCTGGATAATCTTTCTTTTAGGTTACCAATTAGGAATAACCCACTGTTTAAACCCTCAATCTTAGATGCGGGGTTTAGACTGTGGGAGGATTCAGGAATTAAAAGGATAGGACACCTTTATAGAAATGGAATTTTTTTATTATTTGAAGAGTTACAAGATATTTTTGGATTACCTTCACAACACCATTTTAGGTATTTACAAATTAGAGATTTTATTAAATGTAACACACAAGACTATAAAAAAAAAGAACCAGGCTTATTAGATGAGCTGTTTAATTTACATCCAAATACGGATAAGCTTATAGCTTATATATACAATATTATTTTAGATAAAGAGAACCCAACAACTGAAACATATCGTCAAGCATGGGAAAATGAAATTGGATTACCTATAACAAAAGAAACTTGGGAAGAATGCTTACAAAGAATACATTGGTGTTCTTTGAATGCCAGACACACACTGATACAATTTAAAGTTATATATAGATTACACTACTCGAAAACCAAATTAAAAAGTATCTTTCCTAGTCTCTCCTCTATTTGTGATAAATGTAAGAATCTTGAAGCAAATTTAATACATAGTTTGGTAACGTGTCCACGGTTGAATTATTATTGGATTGAAATTTTTAAAGTTATTTCGGAAGTTCTTAAGGTTGAACTCGACCCAGACCCAAAATTAATAATATTCGGAATCCCGGAGCCAAATTTGGTACTCACAGTTAATCAAAGAAATTTTTTTGATTACTGTTTAATAATAGGGAAAAAAATGATACTTAAATTTTGGAAGGGAACATTATCCCCAACAATTAAAATATGGAAAGCAGAGATGTTGGAGACGTTGAATTTGGAAAGAATTAGATTTGTCCTTTTGAACAGGTATAATTCTTTTGAATCGATATGGTCTCCATATATACAGTATTTAGAGAAGTAGCTATTCTTGGAATCACGGCTCGACGGACACCCTACGGATCCGATGCGAATAACTTACTTATATTTGATATTATTGTGCATTTATTAGAGATATTTCTGAATGAAATAGTATTTCGTATAATGACTTTAGTTTTTGTTTATATATATGTAATATTTTTGTTTTTCAAATTTTCCCTTTTTTTTCCCTTTTTTTTTACGGTTGAAGTATGTGGGAAGAATTTTTTATTCCTTTTTATTTACTCTTTTTTCTTTTCTCTTTTATATATCCTTTTCTTTATTTCCAAAAAATAGAAGATATTAAGTATTGATATGTTATTTGTAGTAATATTGAATTAAGGTGTTAGTTTATAAAGTAAGCTTTACATTGTAAACGGTTTACTTCAAATAAAAAAAATATTACACACATAGAATCACAGTCATAGTGCACTGAAACAAGCCCTTCGGCCCCACTTGCTCATGCTGATCAAGATGCCCCATCTACACGAGTCCAATCTGCCTATGTTTGGCCCAATCTGCCCATATTTGGCCCAATCTTGGTAGGCAGTTTTGAAATATATTTATGGATGAAATAATAGGAAAATATGGTGATTAATGACAATGTTGTCCTAATTTTTACTACCAACTTACAAACAAAAATACAATTGCAAAATTAACACCTGTTCAATACAAGGAAAAAATACTCACATTTTGCTTATCCTTTCCACTTTATACTTGACCGCATGTGACTGTAAAATACAAGACATGGGTTTGAATAGAAAAACATAACAACTCTTACATACTACAACTTGCAGAAAAAGACTAGCTTGTATATGAAGACCAAAACTGGATCGTTTTCTAAAATGCAATGATAACATTATTTTTTTCATTTTCTAGGGCATTATCATAAACAGAGCAAAGTCCAGCATCTGCAATCACTTGTGTCTCCAAATTCTATAATTCCCATTTTTTTTAACACCAAAATTTCCATATGCAATTTTAGCTACCATCCTGATCCTGCAGTCAATTGATGAAAGTCGAAATGACCCCAGCTGCAGTTGTTCATTCCAATTTCTAATTATAAACAAGAATGGACATCTTGGATAACTTTCCATGAAACATTATGTATCATTGCTCTTGTATAAATCCAACAGCTTTATCCCAAATGCCATTTGCTGCAGACATCTCACACTGTCGCTAAATGAATAAGAGTTGTGCTGATTACAATCACTATGGGTAACTCATTTTTGGACACTGTGTTGGATGTTTATGTGGTGGTGTGTCTTATTGCTTTTCACTTAGTATGGTTTTATGGTAACACAAATTTCACTGTACCTTAATTGGTACAGGTGACAATAAACTGACCTTGAAACCTTGAAAGGCTAAACTTTAATATCTCTTAGATGGACACAAAATGCTGGAGTAACTTAGCAGGTCAGGCAGCAGCTCTTGCGAAAAATAGGTGACATTTCAGGTCGGCACCCTTCTACGGACTCTCTTATCTCTGGATAAATTGCTTCATTGCATGAACATAAAGTTCTATCGTATCGTATCAAACTTGAAACATGTGATAGGTAAAACAACAAAAAGGTTTGTACAATGTCCAGAACCAGGGGCCACAGTTTAAGAATGTGGGGTAAGCCATTTAGAGCGGAGATGAGGAACTTTATTTACACACAGTTGTGAATCTGTGGAATTCTTTGCCTCAGTGGGCGGTGGAGGCCGGTTCTCTGGATACTTTCAAGAGAGAGCTAGATAGGCCTCTTAAAGATAGAGTCAGGGGATATGGGGAGAAGACAGGAACGGGGTACTGATTGGGGATGATCAGCCATGATCACATTGAACTGGTTCGAAGGGCCGAATGCCTACTCCTGCACCTATTGTCTATTGAGCCTCGCACCCCAAGGGCAGCCTTCTTAAACATACCAAGAGAATCCAAAGGTCATAAATGTACCCGGGAATTCTATTAGATGCTGCCTGACAAATCAGTAAAATGTTCAGATTCACACTTGTTGCTTTTGAGTATGGATAAAAAGCAGGACTTTAGAAATTACAGGTATGTACATGTGCACTTCTAGAAGGAACCTGCTGGGCAGGTAGCTATTAGCACAATTATTCCTGACCAGTCTGAAGAAGGGTCTCGACCCAAAACGTCACCCATTTCTTCTCTCCAGAGATGTTGCCTGTCCTGCTGAGTTACTCCAGCTTTTTGTGTCTATCTTCGGTTTAAATCAGCATCTGCAGTTCCTTCCTACACATAATTGGTTGCAAACATTAAAGTTCAGGCAGTGGATGACCCCACCACACTTATCCCATTTCGGAATCAGACTGGAAAATGTATCCTCAAGTAGAGGATCAGAGTCATATGGCACAGAGACAAGCCCATCGTCCATGCCAACCAATAAGGTAACAGTTTCCCTTCAGACACAACAAAAATGGCAGCATATGATATTGAAGGCATATGGTATACAAGTAGAGATAGACACAAAGTGCTGGAATAACTCAGTCTGAAGAAGGATCCTGACCCAAAATGTAACTCATCCTTTTTCTCCAAAGATACTGCCTGACCTGCTGAGTTACTCAAATATTTTGTCTACCTTTGCCAGAAACACTCAGCACTTTGGGCAAGCAGCATGCATGGAAAGAGAACAGTTAACATTTCAGAAGACATCAGAACTGGGAAAGAGGAAAAACAAGTTCCCAATTATGAAAGGGTAGAGAGGGTTAAGTGTGATAAGTGTGGTCAGGATTATGGTAGTGATAACCTGAAGATAGTATGAGAGAGAAAACAAATAGACATAGAAAAGCCGTAAAATGTAATGCAAAAAAATGTCCAGCCAAAAAAAGTGTGTCAGTAGACAAATAAAAATAGAATACTACATTGGGACTTTTATTGCCCTTCCCTAATTGCCATGAACTAAGTAGTGCACTTCAGAATTAACATTGTAAATGGGAGGCAGTTGGATCAACGACAAAAGTTTCAAAAGTTAACTAATCCATTCATAACATAATATCCACAGGCTAATGATGCAAGGTTGAATTCCTGATCTCCCTTTCAACCTCTTTGCGGCCCTTGCACTGTCTTTTATTTGGCCTTTCTCTGTAGCTATAATATTAGTTTCAGCGGGACAGGCAGCATCTCTGGAGAGAAGGAATGGGTGACATTTCAGCTCAAGACACTTCTTCAGACTATGGATATTATGTTACGTATGGATTTGTTAACTTTTGGAACTTTTGCCAAGTTAGTCCAACTGCCTTCCATTTACTAGTGTGAAGAAGGGTCTCGTCCCGAAACACATTCCTTCTCTTCAGAGATGCTGCTTGTTCCACTTAGTTACTCCAGCATTTCGTGTTGATCTTCAGTTTAAAATCAGCATCTGCAGTTCCTTCCCACACATTAGTTTCTCTCTGGCACTACCTTGATGTGCTTGTGTATAAAATGAGTTGATTGCTAGCACACTTCATCACGCAATAAAAGCTATGCCGTGTACCTAGGTACACGTGACAATAAACTAAATTGAAGCAATATGGACTTCTTTATGTGTTTAAGAAATAACTGCAGATGCTGGGAAATCGAAGTTAGACAAAAGTGCTGGAGAAACTCAGCGGGTGCGGCAGCATCTATTGAGCGAAGGAAATGGGCAACGTTTCAGGCCGAAACCCTTCTTCAGACTTCTTTATGCTTTGAGAAATTGTTCTCTATACACTCATATGGCCCTAACTTTTTGGAAGAGCTTTGTTTTCTTTGTATCCAGTCAATCTAAGAAAATCTATGACTGAAAGATGTTTGGAAAACAGCTGTTTAAAATAGTTTCATTTGTAATATTCATGATGTGATTGAATGAGGCAGTGTGAATGCAAGCACTGAAACTGATTATTCTACTTCGGTCTTTAAAAATACCATTGTTTTTCGCGAAACAATGACATTTGCAAGACAAAGTCTAAACCTGACCAACACAAGTTTTCTTGTGTCTAAAGGGCCTGTCCCACCTGGCGATTTTTTCGGCGACTGCCAGCATAATTGACTGACGTATAAGGTCATCGAAACATTTGCAGCGTGATGACGTATGACGCGCGGTGTTTTTTCAAGTCACAACATTTTTTTTTGTTGCTGCTGGATTGTGAAATGTTCAAAATCTTGTGGCGACACTGATATAATGCCGGCAGTCACTGAAAAAAAAAAAATCGCCAAGTGGGACAGGGCCTTAAGTCTTCCATCTAAAGTCTGAAGAGGTCTAGAACCTACCCATGTTCTCCAGAATTACTGCCTGTCTTGCTGAGTTACTTCAGCACTTTGCGTCTTTATTTTTGTAAACCAACACCTGCACTCCATTGTTTCAACTTATCTTTGTGCTATATTTAGGCAAGGCAAGAAATAGTCTAGTCTCTCAAATTATTGTCATTTAGTAAAGTTTGGGGCAAACACCTTTTCAGGGGAAATGCCAAAGATTACAGGGGTTTTAATAATCTAAAATAAATTTACTTGGGAACTTCGCGACTGGCTGGGAAGTTGCCAGGTGTCACCAGGAACTTCCAGGAGAGCCCTAAATGTTTGAAAGGAATGGCAATGACAGCTTAAAACCTTACAGGGATTGGGCGAGTGCATATTACCAAGTATGAACAAGTGGGACTTTCATTCAAAGGGGTCAGGAATCACAAAGTTGGATCATGGATGATTTGTCTCTTAAACACTAGCATCTAAACCAGTTAAAAGTCCATCAAATTAACCTTTAAATGTTGAGATACTTGCTTCCCTGTGGCTGAAGATATGCCTCCTGACATTACCTCCGTGTGAATTGCAAAATTATGACCCAGGCTCGTCATTAACAGAGGAAATCATTTGGCTTTTTCTAGCCTAGCAGATAGTTCAATCTTAAAAACTTAATGTTAATTCAATTCCATATCATTGCTAAATTGGTGCTAGATTCTATCCTAGGACAGTAGATCCTTCCTGAAAAGTAATATCCAGATTTCAAAACAGTGATCCTATAGTCTCATATAGAATGAGTCCCATAACATTACTTCTATCAGATTGGAAAATGGGATTTTGTATGATAAATTCCTTGAGGTAAAGTCCAGTATTCTAAGGCCCGATTTAACTATGTTTATATATATTCCACTGTTTTTTTACTGATTTCTGAGCTGGGATGTACAGCGGCAGAGCCAGTGTAACTCTTTCACAACTCCAGCAAGCCAGATTCAATTCTAATGTGTGGTATTGTCTGCAGATGCTGGAAATTTGTAATTACAGCTGAAAATGGTGGAAATACTCAGAGGGTTAGATAGTATTTGTGGGGAGAGAAACGGAGTTAACATGTCAAGCAGTATCAGTTCAGCAGAGGAGCGGTGACGATACACACGTGTCAGTGGCAGCGAGTCTGGTTCAAAACATGGCAGAAGACAGACAAGCAGCAGGAATCACGGAGAGGGAACGGATAGGAGCTCTGTGAGACCCTCTCTCTAACTAGTAGAACTACCAAAAAGGACGAATGCTGACAAAACACAGTTGTGGACCGGCTACATTAACTGTTTTTCAAGAAATGCTGCCAACTTACTGAGTATTTATTTCTAAATTTAAACTTATTCACTTCATCTGTAAAACCCACTAATGTCTTTTTTCCTGTTCTATGTGTTTCCAGTTTCATACATTGCCAAGTTATCTTGCAATCTTTAAACTGTTCCAACATTGTACGGTTTGAAGGAGTGACATTTCTGACCCTATTACTACATATTTTGTTTTAGCACAATTATATATTTTATATATTGGGAATGAAGAAAATATCACCTATTCCTTTTCTCCAGAGGTGCTGCCTGACCCGCTGAATTACTCCAGCATGTTGTGTTTATCTTCGGTGTATATCAGCATCTGCAGTTCCTTCCCGCATATTCTATATATTTTCTAACCTTGCGATAAAATAGGAAATCTGGTCTAATTCAGCAACAATGGTTGTTTTGCTGCATCTGGCTGCTAATTGACTTTGAACCCCCAAGGTCAGTGTTCAAGACATGTTATTGCCCCATGAAGCACGAGTGTGCATATTCAACTCTTTGAAATGCGAATGACTAAGATTCTGTTGCAGTGACATTCATTTCTTAACCTCTGTAATGCTGATGAGTCAGAGACTAAACAACATTTCAGCCCCTCAATTTAGCAATAGCCTTGACCAAAATAGATCCCATTCATTCTACTTTGGTGATCATAGACTCTTCAATGATGCGAGGGTAAAAGGCAGTACTGTCATAACCTTGATTGAAGGGTTTATCGAGCTTCAATTTTCATCCCCAGTTACAAGCACTTTACTGTAATGGATAGGAAGTTTCAAATATAAATTTGGAAAACTGTTATTCCATTCATTTTTCAATGTACAAGGTTCAAAGGTATGTTATTGTTACGTGTACCAATTAAGGTACAGCGAAACTCAATTTACCACACAGTCATACTAAAAAAAAAGCAACAAGACACACAACTAGCTAAAAGCCAATTTAAACATCCACCACACGGATTCCCCACGTTCCTCACTGCGATGGAAGACAATAAAGTCTAATCATCTCTCCTCTTTATTCTTGTGCGGTTGGGACAGTCGAACCATCCGCAGTCGGGACGATTCAAACTCCCGCAGCCGGCGATTGAAGCCCCCACGTCGAAGGTCCTGCGGACTGGAGCTCCCGAAGTAGATCTCTGACAAAAGTTCCGCAGCTCCACGATGTTAAGTCCTGCAGGTTCCCGTGGTTGGAACTCCCGAAGTCAATCCCCAGCAAGAGGCCGCCAGCTCCTCGATATTAGGACGCAGTGCGGACGGAGATACGATATGGGAAGAGGAAAAAAAAAACCTCCGTCGAGGTAAGAGATTAAACAACGTTTCTGGATTAGCTAGAGCTAACGGACCTCTAACTTCAGAACTTCCACAACCCCACAATTATTTTTAAAAGACACTTGAACAGATATATACATAGGAAAGCTTTAGAAGGCTATGGGCGAAATGCAGGCGTATGGGATTAGCCCAAAAGGCGTGCCTACTTCCTTGCTTTACAGCTCTATGGCTCTACGAGTAAGGATTTGTTTGAGGAGACATATCCAAGTGCCAAGAGTACACTCACCAATTAAACTGTGTACATTTTAAATATAGATACCAGTAATAAATGCCCCGGACATAGATGGTGGTACTCTGAGATTGCAGCTCTAAAGATGTCACATAAAGTACCATAAGAAATGTCCCGTTATTTGTTGCTCGCAATGCTGCCACAGGTTTTATCACACTTGAATAAAAGTAGCACTACTTTCATCAACACGGGTTTGAATAGGGTGGCACAGTGGTGCAGCAGTAGAGTTTCTGCCCTACAGCACCAGAGACCCAGGTTCGTTCCTGACTACCGGTGCTGTCTGCGCGGAGTATGTATGTTCTCCCTGTGACAACGTGGGTTTTCTCCGGGTGCTCCGGATTCCTCCCACATTCCAAAGACATGCAGGTTTGTAGGTTAATTGGCTACTGTAAATTGCTCCCAGTGTGTAGTATGCAGAGCTGGGATAACATAAAACAAGTGTATGGATGATCATTGGTCAGCATGGACTCAGTGGGCCGAAGGGCCTGTTTCGATTGTATCTCCAAAAACTTGGATATTATGAGCATGTTGAAACCATGTTATTATGATAGTATGAGTAAGTTAGCCAGAACCCGAAATACATCTCCAATCTCTATCCCATTTCAACGTGTCTTCATTTACTCCACTTCCAAAACTCTTTCTCCAGCCACCATTCTCATTCAAATGAGTTCCTCTTACATCTGCCTTCTTCCCTCGATCATCTCCACCTACTACCCTTCCCTCTAACTTTGCATATTCTTGATTTTGACAACTGTCGTAATGTTATGAGAAATCATTATTTTTTGTGTGTATATTTCTTGCCGTCCTTGATAGAACGCAAGGTTGAATGAACCACAAGTTGACAATATTTTCAAAACAATTCATTTTTAACCTTCAATGTTTCAGTCTTAATCCTGAATTCTACAGGTGATACCACTTTTGACAAATAACCAAAATGGGAGCATATTTTATATCACGTCAGTGGCGTACCATGTGACAGCATGGGTTTCTTCTGGGTGCTGGTTTCATAGGACATAAGAGCAGAATTAGGGCATTCGGCTAATCGAGTCTCATTCCATGTCCGAAAGTGTGTTTGTAGGTCAATTGGCTTTTGTAAATTGTCCCAAGTGTGTAGGGAGTGGATGCAAAAGTGGCGTAACATAAAACTAATGTAAAGTGGGTGATCTATGATCGGCGTGGATTTGGTGGGCTGAAGGGCCTGTTTTCATGTTGTATCTCTAAACAAAACTAAACATTAGCATGCTCTCTAGTTTAAAGAGAACGCAAGAAAATCTCATCCAATTTTACTCACCTTTGTGACTTCTGTCAGAGATAACGAATTGATGCACATTGCTTTGGGCGATTCGTCTGCTGATAACAGCGAGTTGTATCCAGATGATTGATGGCTGAGGCTCACTGGCGTCTCCACTCTCAGTTCTTTATCTGCAAATAAATATTCATCCTGAGTCAACCTCTGCCTTTTGGCATGCCTGTGCAAGGCCAGATACCAGACACTGATTTAGTGAAGAAAAAAAAGTAGGCCAGGCATTGTTTGGAGCAACAGACATTGCTGCTTGAGCTTCAGTACGCAGTCATATGTGCCTACTGCCAATTATTGGTTGACACGTCCCACCCAATATCGAAAAATTATCTTCAGAATTCCTGCGTTATCACCATTTTGCGTCAAGAATGACATTTTACAGAAGTATAAATATTTAAGATAACTTGAGAGTGTGCAGGCAAACCACAAATATTGCAATTGTGCAATGCAGCATAACAATTATTAAAAGCAAATACATTTTAAAGTAGACACAAAATGCTGGAGTAACCCTTCTTCAGCAGGGTTTCGACCCGAAATGTCACCTGTTCCTTTTCTCCAGAGATGCTGCATGACCCGCTGAATTACTCCAGCAGTTTGTGTTTATCTTCGGTGTACACCAGCATCTGCAGTTCCATCTGACACATTTTGAAAGATATTGATGTCAACTCTGACCAAGATAAAACCTATCATTCCTGTAATGGCTTGTTAACAAGTTGTGCATTTTCCTTAGCCATCAGATTCAACTTTAAAACGGAATGTTGTAAGAAAAGATATCAATTAAAACTTAAAATATAAAAATTAACAGCAAAAAATGTCCTCCTGCAGCATCCATATCATCCAGTGAAAAGCCATCCAGCTAAATCCCCTCTTGCCACTCATGGTTCACAACTTTGTCATTATTGGGATACCAAGTGAACCTCTAAATCTTTTTATTAAATGCAGTTAAATCATCCATCATACCTGCTTTGCCATGCTACAATCGAGCAGGAGGAACAGAAGTCTGAGGCACTAGATTACCAGGTTCAGGGACAGCTACTTTCGTTCACCTATCAGGTTCTTGACCTAATTTGGTCCTTGAATGGTCAACCTCTTGCACAAACATGGACTTATTATTTTTCTAATCATGTTTTTGCACTAATGCTTTGTCTTTTGCACAGTGTAGAAACAAACAACTGCAGATCCTGGTTAAAATATAAAAGGACACAAAGTGTTGGAATAACTCAGCAGTCAGGCAGCGTCTCCAGAAAACATGGATAAACGACGATCACGTTCAAGGTGCAGAATTAGGCCATTCGGCCCATCAATAATACATTTTATTTATAGGGCACCTTTCAGGACTCTCAAGGACACCTTACAGTTAAAACAAGCAAACAAAAACATATACAGCAACAACACACAATTCGGAGAGAGAGCAGCGGCAGCCAAACGGGCCAGCGTTCACTCTCACCTCCAGCAGCCATTTTTTGACTAACATCAAGACTACTCTGCCAGTCAATCTTGGCCGATGTATCTTTCCCTCTCAATCCCATTCTCCTGCCTTCTTCCTATAACTCCTGACATCGTTATTAATCAAGAAACTGTTCATCTTAACCCTTTGAAAATTGAATATAATGTGACAGAACTTTATTTATCCCAGGAGGGAAATTGATCTGCCAACAGTCATAAAACACAAGATACATGAAATTAAAGTGACGAGTGAAAGGGATTGGAGATGTGCAAAGATTTTTTTGGGGGGGTGGGGGGAAAGAGTCAGTCAACCCCTTGACAGAACAGGGAGGAGTTGTACCGTTTCATAGCCACAGGAAAAAAGGATCTCCTGTGGCGTTCTGTACTGCACCATGATGGAACCAGTCTGTTACTCCTCAGGTGGACCAGTGTGTCATGGAGGGAGTGAGCAGCATTGTCCAAGATGCTCCACAGTTTAAGGAGCCTCCTCCCCTCCAAGACCACCTCTCATGAATCCAACTCAGCCCCCGGGAGAGAGCCAGCCTTTCTGATGAGTTTGTTAAGGAGTGAGGAGGCTGTGTCATTGAATACGTTCAAGACTGAGATTGATAAGGCATTTAAACTGCAAAGTAGCCAAGGGTTATGGGGCAAGAGAGTGAATGTGGTGTCGAAACCAAGATTGAATTAACAATGATTGCACTGAATGTAGGTTTGATTGTTCAATTGACCTCCACTTTTTGTTTTTTTTGTGTACAAACTAACCGCTCACTTATCCCATGGGGCATCACCTGCCCCATCTATAGACGAATCAGATGTTTTTAATTGGTCTCATCATGCACCTCAGTACCCACAAAAAAGGGAGAGAAAGCAAATAATCCACAATCCTGAGAGATTGCCTCAGAAGATTATTATTTAATTTTTACAATATCAGTTTACCTGAAGAGTTATGGCTTGTTATTTGGCATGAAGCATATTCATCATTCCCACCAATGGAATCAGAAGGCAAATCATTCTGGAGATGAAAGGACAAGCTATTGAGGTGAAAATAATTACAGATAAATGTGATTTTTCGATCATTTTTCATTTTGTTTAATCTACTGTGAACTTCACAAACCAAAAAAAAAAAAATTTGGTCCAAAGCACCAACACAATTGCACTAAAATGGCCCATTTAAAGAATTTAAGTCTCTGAGCAATACTTTCTTTTTCTAATAAAATCATTCGGCGTGTGTTGCTATGGCATTTGTTGTCAGTTCAAATGTTAAGTAGCTCTTTTAATAACACTTTGACTCTATGATCCTCTATCACATTTCCAGAATTAAGCTTTCTCCTCGTTTCACTAGGAATATCAAGGATTTTTTATCAAGAACATATGGATATCCATAGCAACTACTCAGCATACATTGGATGCTTCCATTTCAAGAATAAGCATGACCAAAATGTAGACAATGTAACCTTATTCTTTGCTAACGCTTCAGGGAATCTAGATAAGCAAAAGGCGGTAAATAGATATGGGGTGATATTGTTCAGCGCAAAAATTAGAACTTAAACAAGGAACAGCTGCAAACACAGCAGGGATTTCTGGTCTTAGCAGAGCTAGCTTCACCTGGCATCAATAGTTGAGGCTGAGGAAATTCTGGGAGATGGGGTGGAGTGAGTGTAGAATTGGCCAGAATTCTCATTATCCAGTGACCCGTATCAGAAATATCAAATTCAGTCAGAGCAGCGGCAAGTTTGCTATTGAGGATATCTTGAGTTTATGCCGATGAACAAAGCACGTCCAAAATAAATTTCTGACTCACCTTTTTGGAATGTAGCAACAGCTGAGTTTCTAACAGAACAACGCGACTCAGTAGATTGTTCCAATCCCTCGCATCTATAATCACTTTCCCAGCTGTGGAGCATTCTAAAGCTTGCAGTTTACTCTGTATCACGTCCAGCACCTGGAGCTTCTCCTGACATTTGCCAATCTGCTGCTTAAGCATGGAGATCTCCAGTGCCTGTGACTGTCAAACAAAAAAATAACCAGATTAACACTTTCAAAACAAAAGTGACAACTTATTTTTTTAAGAACAGCAATGGTTTAAAATGCATTGTTGCCGCCTCTCCAAGACTCATCAACATCAAACAAAACAATCAAAACTAGACATGCTTGTGTCATAAGGTCATAAGGGATAGGAGTAGAATTAGGCCATTCGGCCCATCTAGTCTACTTCCTCATTCAATCATGGCAGATCTATCTCTCCCTCCTAACCCCATTCTCCTCCTGCCTTCTCCCCATATCTTTGACACCAGTGCTAACCAAGAATTCCACAGATTCACAACCCTCTGACTAAAGAAACTTCTCCTAATTTCCTTCCTTAAAGAACGTTCCTTAATTCTGAGGCTGTGACCTCTAGTCCTAGACTCTCCCACTGGTGGAAACAGCCTCTCCACATCCACTCTATCCAAGACTTTCACTTTTCTACATGTTTCAATGAGGTCCCCCTCTCATTCTTCTATACTCCAGCGAGTATACCGAGTATAGAACCTCAACATTACATCCCTGTTTTTGGATACAAGCCTTCTTGAAATAAATGCCAATATCGAGTTTGCTTTCTTTACTTCGGATTCGACTTGCAGATTAACCTTTTGGGAATCCTGCACCAGCACTCCCAAATCCCTTTGCATCTTTGATTCCTGGATTCTCACCCCATTTTGAAAATCATCTAAGCCTTTATTCCTACTACCAAAATGCATGACTCCACACTTTGCTACACTATATTCCATCGGCCACTTCTCTGCCCATTCTCCCAACCTGTCCAAGTCCTTCTGTGAAGTCCCTGCTTTCTTTACACTACCTGCCCTTCCACCTATTTTTGTATCATCCGCATATTTTGCCACAAAGCCTTCAATCCCTTCAATGTGAAGAGTCCCCAGCACCGACCCTTGTGAAACTCCACTAGCAAAAAGCCAACCAGGAAAAAGTCCCCTTAATTGCCAGTCTTCTGCCATCCAGCCAACCTGCTGCATATCCATTTATTGGACTGGATGAGAGGGTTGAGGAGGTCCAGCTTGGCGTCTACAGGGTAGGGCGAAGATGTCGGCATGCAAAACTATGTGTACAGTGTAGGCAAAATGTACAATTTTGACTAATGATGACTTTGCCATTTTGGATAACAATATTATGGCTATTGTACCCCCAAACACATTTGATTGGTGGAACATATATTCAGGAGTAAAAGGAGTTTTTCTTCCAACATCATTTTCTTCCCCCATCAGGCAAATACATGGAGGGTGTGCAATGGGACTGGAGAAAAGTACATGGGCTGGAAGGACTAAAGGTTTCACGGTAGTGTAGGAGTGACATTATGCGCATCACTTTGTAGGTGTAGCGTGTTGCTTACTGGAAGCAAAAAGCCATTTTGGTTCCTCAACAACCAGCTAATGTGCAAATTAATGCAAATTAGGCAAATTAATGCTTGGTATCCTGACTGCCATTGCAATGCCTTCAGTTTGCCACAGTGGTAGAGCGCATACAATAAAATGCATACTGCAATACAAAATGCAATGCACACCACTGAAACATTACATCTGCATCCTGGTCCTCTTTAAAGAAACTAGCAGAGTATGTGTTACGACACCTGGCAGGCTGCTGTATTTTATTAAAAATCCCAGTCATTATTCATATTGTAAATAGCTAAAGTGGAGGAAGGAAAAAGAGCTCACAGACTGGCTACCAATGACTCAACCTGGTCATCACAACCCCAAATCCGCATTCACTATCAGTGCCAAATTTCATTGACAATATTATTAATAACAAAATAATAATAACTAGTATTATTGTCACATGTACTGAGGTAGAGTGAAAAGCTTTTTGTTGCGTGCTATCCAGTCAACAAAAATATTCTACATGGTCACCACCAAGAATGTTTATCCCCAGGGCCAGATAGGCTGCATCCCAGAGTACTTAAGGAAGTAGCCCCAGTAATAGTGGGTGCATTAGTGATAATTTTTCAAAACTCTTTAGATTCTGGAGTAGTTCCTGAGGATTGGAGGGTAGCTAAAGTAACCCCACTTTTTAAAAAGGGAGGGAGAGAGAAAACGGGGAATTACAGACCAGTTAGTCTAACATCGGTAGTGACGAAAATGCTAGAGTCAGTTATTAAAGATGGGATAGCAGCACATTTGGAAAGTGGTGAAATCATTGGACAAAGTCAGCATGGATTTATGAAAGGTAACTCATGTCTGACGAATCTTATAGAATTTTTCGAGGATGTAACCAGTAGAGTGAATAAGGGAGAACCTGTGGATGTGTTATATCTGGACTTTCAGAAGGCTTTCAACAAGGTCCCACATAAGAGATTAGCATTCAAACTTAAAGCACACGATATTGGGGGTTCAGTGTTGATGCGGATAGAGAACTGGCTGGCAGACAGGAAGCAAAGAGTAGGAATAAACGGGTCATTTTCAGAATGGCAGGCAGTGACTAGTGGGGTACCGCAAGGCTCAGTGCTGGGACCCCAGCTATTTACAATATATATTAATTATCTGGATGAGGGAATTGAAAGCAACATCTCCAAGTTTGCGGATGACACGAAGCTGGGGGGCAGTGTTAGCTGTGAGGAGGATGCTAGGAGGCTGCAAGGTGACTTGGATAGGTTGGATGAGTGGGCAAATGCATGACAGATGCAGTATAATGTGGATAAATGTGAGGTTATCCACTTTGGCGGCAAAAACAGGACAAAATCAGACTATTATCCGAACGGTGGCCGATTAGGAAAAGGGGAGATGCAATAAGACCATGGTACACCAGTCATTGAAAGTAGGCATGCAGGTGCAGCAGGTTGTGAAGAAAGCAAATGGTATGTTGGTATTCATAGCAAAAGGATTTGAGTACAAGAGCAGGGAGGTTCTACTGCAGTTGTACAGTGTCTTGGTGAGGCCACACCTGCAGTATTGCGTACAGTTTTGGTCTCCTAATCTGAGGAAAGACATTCTTGCCATAGTGGGAGTACAGAAAAGGTTCACCAGACTGATTCCTGGGATGGCAGGACTTCCATATGAAGAAAGACTGGATAGACTCTGCTTGTACTCGCTGGAATTTAGAAGATTGAGGGGGGATCTTATAGAGACTTACAAAATTCTTAAGGGGTTGGACAGGCTAGATGCAGGAAGATTGTTCCCGATGTTGGGGAACTCCAGAACAAGGGGTCACAGTTTAAGGATAAGGGGGAAAGTCTTTTAGGACCGAGATGAGAAGATCATTTTTCACACAGAGAGTGGTGAGTCTGTGGAATTTCATTTCGGAGTCACGTGAGTGACTTCGTGAAGAGCCCGCCGGCGCGCATGCTCGACATATCGTCGTATCGCGTTGCTGCGACGGCTGACGGAGGAGCGTGCTCCTCGCCAGCCCTTCATAAGGGAACCACGCAGGTAAGTATGCTACCTTAAGTTGGTGGTTCTTGTTGTGTTTGCTTCACAGCAAGAACATGGATGGGAGTCTACGAGGCCGGAGTTCGAGGAGAAGTCGCCGGCCAGCAGTTCCGGAGCGAGAGTTGTCGGGGGTACCTGCAACGCAGACCGGAACGAGGGCGGAGATGTCGGTGAGCTCTGTATTTTCAGGTCCGGACCCGCCCGCACACCACAGCTCGGAGGAGTCCGACGAGGAGGAGTGTGGTGTGCCGCCAGAGCAGGACGACCCTGCCATGGCAGCCAGGTCGTCAGCAGGCTTGCTGACGGCTTCGAGCAGAAGGGTCCGTGCGGCTGCACGGCCCGTTTCACGCAGCTCTCTGAGGAGGGGAAGGGCAGGAGCCCAGCAGCCTAACCCTGTCGGGGCTAAGGCTCTGCCTGCCGCCAAGAAGCGGTCAGGTTCCAGGACGGGACCCGGGGCAGCTGTGAGGTCCAGCCGTCGCCCCCCAACTTTCGACGCCGGGACGAGTCAGTTGGGGGTCCCGTTACGGTCGCCGAGCCCCCCATGGATGGGTGGGCGAGACCATGCGTCGGCAAGGTCCACGATGTGGGCAGCTGGCAAGCCTGCACGGGCCCAAGGTATCCAGGCTTCGGCTGGTGCCGACACCATGCCGCATCTGTCCTTAGAGGCAACGGCTTCCGCTCCCGCTAAACGGAGGCGGTTGAACACGCCCGTGCAGGAATCGCGCAGTTTCGCCTCGGCGGCTGTCGACGACAACTACCGGCACCGGCAGGGCCTCGACGAGGTGCGGGCCGATGACAGGAGCCCCGGCCAATTTTCAGAGCCGGAGGACTCCGACCACCTGAGTGTTCAGGGTGAAGGGCGTATTGACCGGATGGAGCGGCTGCTGGAGCTTCTCCTACAAGGTCAACAACAACAGGCATCCAGCAGCGACAGGCACAGGGCTTCATCACCAGCTTCGTACACCAGCCTGGAGCAGCAGGACGAGGAGGCCGTGGTTGACCCCATCCCACCCCCGCCTGAATTACCGGCGGAGGACCTCCTCGATGTGGCTACCAAATTTGCAGCCCCTCATTCGTTGGGGCTTCCCATCAATACGAAGTTGGCAGCCACAGTGGACTTCCTAAATAATCACCAGCTTCAGGAGGAAGTCCTACTACAAGCCATGAGCCGTCACAAGGCTCCATCAAACTGCAATTCCCTCAACGTGCCTGTGGTCAATACGCCAATATGGGGCAACATCAGTGCGGCTATCCGTCAGCAGGAGCTGAAAATTCAGCGGATCCTGAAACTCCTCACGGCCGGGATTACTGCCTTTGTGCGGTCGGTCGACGGAGAGGAGCTTAATTTGGACCAGGAGGATGCTCTGGCGCTTCTGTGCGCTACTCAAAACGAAATAAACGGCTTTCGAAAAAACAGCATCCGCCCAGCGCTCAACCCTAAGTTTGCAGGGTTGTGCAAACCACCGCCGCCGCCGCCGCCCCGTCAGCTCTTTGGCGAAGACCTCTCCAAAAGGGTCAGAGAGCTGGATGAACAAGCCAAGACCGTGGGGCTCATGCGCTCTCACAGTGCCCCCACGCCATCAAGCTCGAAAGCCCCACTTGGCCGTTCACGAGGGTCTGTCAGCACTTCCACCAGGAATTACCCTCCAGCTCCAAACCGATATCAGCCACCCCAACCCCAGGGGTCTTTTTTAGGACAGGCTCGGCAGAAGCCGAGGTGGAAAATGAGGACGCCACAACCTCAAACCAACCCAGCACCTCCACGACCACCCACTCGTGTCAGGGACCGCCGGTAACCACAGAGGTGAGGCGATCTGGTTCTCTTTTTTCTCTTTGTTTAACTCCACATGTTGGTGGGCGTTTGCGGTTGTTTGCGGGTGCATGGGGTGACATTACCAGCGATGAGTATGTGTTACGGAATATTCAGGGCCATAGTATTGAGTTTATTAATGGGGACATCCCTCCACCTCAGCATAGACCGGGTCGTACTTTCAAACTAACGGCTGCGGAACAGTCAGTAGGCTATAAGGAAATTTTAAGGTTGGAACAGAAAGGGGTCATAGAGAGAACGGTTCATGAGCCCGTTGAATTTGTTTCCAATATTTTTACTAGACCTAAGAAGGATGGAGGCTGTAGAGTCATTATTGATCTAACCACTCTGAATAACTTTGTAACATATACTCATTTTAAAATGGACACGTTTGAAACGGCCAAATCATTGATTTCACAAGGGTGCTTTATGGCATGCATTGATTTACAGGATGCGTACTATACCGTACCTATGAAAAAATATTACAGAAGGTTCTTAAAATTTATCTGGATGGATCAGCTGTGGCAATATAGGGCGTTGCCTAATGGGCTCACCACAGCCCCTCGCTTATTTACTAAATTGGTGAAGCCAATTATGGCTTATTTAAGACAAAGACATCATATTGTTATGGCCTATTTAGATGATATTTTAATTGTCGGCCACACCTTGGAATTAGCACAACAAGGGGTGGCAGCTGCGGTCAATTTGTTCCAACAGCTTGGGTTCATTGTTCATCCAGAAAAATCTAAGTTCTGCCCCACCCAGGTAATTAATTATCTGGGGTTCCAGGTGAATTCCATTAGCATGAGAGTCACCATACCAATTAACAAAATTGAGGAGGTAACACAGGTGTGTACAGACTTGATTAATACTCGTATACCATCGATTCGTCACACAGCTACTGTCATTGGCAAGATTGTGGCTTTGTTTCCGGCAGCCCGGTATGGACCTCTGCATTATCAAAACTTGCAGAGAGCCAAGATCGCTGCGTTGCGACGGCATGCTGGTCATTATGATCGATCAATGCGGCTGCCGCCTGCAGCATTGGATGAATTACGATGGTGGGTTTGCCACATTAGTAAATCGTTCAAAACTATTATTGAGGCGAAACCGATGATATACTTACAAACTGATGCGAGCTCTGATGGCTGGGGAGCTACGAATCAATTCTCTAGTTGTGGGGGCCGATGGGATACCCTTGAGAATACGATGTTGGTATCACAAGGGATCAACTATTTGGAGCTGCTTGCAGCGTTTCACGGACTTCGTGCATATTGTTCCAAGATCATTGGAGCACATGTCCGGCTCCAAATAGACAATACCACAGCGGTGGCATATTTAAACCACATGGGCGGTACCAGGTCAGTTTCATGTGATAAATTGGCTAATTCAATTTGGCTCTGGTGTGTCAAGAGAGACATTTGGATTTCAGCTACCTATTTGCCAGGTGAGCTTAATATTGTGGCGGACGCCAGGTCACGCAAGTTCAATGATAATATTGAATGGATGTTACATCCTGAAATTTTTGCAAAAATCACAGCCAAATTTGGGAAACCGGACATTGACCTTTTTGCGTCCCGGTTGAACCATCAGGTACCAACCTACGTCGCGTGGGAACCAGATCCTGGGGCTATAGCGTTAGATGCATTCTCGCTAGACTGGGGGAATTGCTTTTTCTATGCATTCCCCCCGTTTTGCCTCATCAGTCGGGTATTACGTAAAATTCAGATGGACGGTGCCAAGGGCATCCTTATCATACCCGACTGGCCTACACAGCCGTGGTATCCGATGGTCTTTGACACGCTCAGTGAACCTTGGGTCCGTTTGCAGGGTAGCCCAGAATTAGTTACTCACCCTGTTTCAGGGGAGCCACATCCCTGCCATGGCTATTTAAATTTGTTGGCTTGCAGATTCTGAATCGGCCTTTAGAACAATACGGCCTTTCTACCCGGACCATGGATACCATTGCGGCGTCGTGCCGAGAGTCTACAAGGCGAAGATACCGCTCTCACATCAGGAAGTGGGAAGCCTTCTGCAGCCGCTCTCGCATCACGTACGATGCCGTGACTATAACCGACGTCCTGGAATTCCTCGCGGGGTTGCACCATGATGAACACTTAAGCTACAGTGCCATCAACAGCGCCAGGAGCGCTCTATCATTCTACCTCAATATTGAGGTGGGATCCAACAGGCTAGTGTCCAGGCTCATGCGGGGTATTTTCAATACGAATCCGCCTACACCACGTTACAATATCACCTGGGATGTCAGGGACGTTTTAACTCTGCTCAGGACGTGGTCCCCCATGGAAGGGCTCCAGCTGGACAAACTCACCATGAAGCTGGTGATGTTACTAGCGCTGACTTCAGCACAGAGGGTACAGACACTCCACAAACTACGTGTCGACAGAATGATGTCTACCCCCACAGAAGTAGTTTTCTTTGTTGACGAGCTACTAAAGCAACACAGACCTGGGTGCACAGGGCTGCAGCTGAAGTTCCCGGCATACCCCGCCGATGCTAGGCTATGCTTAGCCTCCCATATCCGTTACTACGTCAAGGTGACGGCAAGCATCAGAGGAATGGAGAGATACCTGCTTGTCACTCATAAGAGACCTCACCATCGAGTGACAACACAGACGATATCCAGGTGGCTTCGAGTCGTCTTGGGTAAGTCAGGTATCGACACTAATGTGTTCAAATCTCATTCCACCAGGGCTGCATCGACGTCGGCGGCGAGGGTCATGGAGGTGCCCATGGACCATATTCTCGCCACAGCAGGATGGGCTAATGAGACGGTGTTCCAGCGGTTCTACAACCGGCCCGTTGCTGCGCCTCTACAGTTCGCAGAAGCCGTGCTAGATGCGGGGCAAGAACGTGGAGATGTCCCCGAATGAGGGGTTTTGATTTGTTTGTTAATAAATATGCTTTGTTTTGCAGTATGGACTAGTCAGCAAGTTATTCCTCCCATCCATCCCTGGTAGTGGTGTGACAGCATGGACGTGGTCCAGGGCGTGTCATCACAGAAGCTTTGAAGTCTTCACGAAGTCACTCACGTGACTCCGAAATGAAATAGTAAGATTGAACGAGAACTTACCAGTTCGAAGGTTGATCATTATTTCATGAGGAGTCGAAGTGAGGGATTTCGTGCCCTCCTCGCCCAACCCTCAATCACCTTCAGCTGGTAATCTTAGTCGTTTCATTCTTACTATGTGAAGTCATTTCTTGATTGGTTTCTGTGATTCCACGCCGCTACTTTGAAGTATGTCGAGCATGCGCGCCGGCGGGCTCTTCACGAAATCCCTCACTTCGACTCCTCATGAAATAATGATCAACCTTCGAACTGGTAAGTTCTCGTTCAATCTTACTATTCTCTTCCACAGAAGGTAGTTGAGACAGTTCATTGGCTATATTTAAGAGGGAGTTAGATGTGGCCCTTGTGGCTAATGGGATCAGGGGGTATGGAGAGAAAGGTACAGGATGCCGAGTTGGATGATCAGACATGATCATGTTGAATGGCGATGCAGGCTCGAAGGGCCGAATGGCCTACTCCTGCACCTATTTTCTATGATTCTAAGCCATCCACAATGTACAGATGCAGGATAAAAGGAATTAACATTTAGTGCGAGATAAAGCCCGGTAAAGTCCGATTAAAGATTGTACGAGGGTCTTCAATGAGGTCGATGGTAGGTGAGGACCGCTCTCTAGTTGATGGGATGGTTCACTTGCATGATAACAACTGGGAAGAAACTGTCAACTAATCACCCTCCTTGCACTCCTTCCCTTTCACAAACCTTTCCTGCCCAAGCCCTATGTGTTGTCACTTAATTGGCTGCAGCATAGCTGTGGAAGGTCATTACTTCATGCTGTGGTTCTCAAAGTGTGCATGGGAATGACAACCACAACACATGGGATGACTGCAAGCTCCCTAGAAAACTCTGTGCCAAACAGATGCTGGATTCCTCTATGCTGTTTGATACTGCTGGCAAGCATGTTAGCAAGAATCCCCATGGGTCAAGCATTTCATTGTGCATATACATCTAGGTATGTTACAAAACTTATCTTTAGTGGCTCTGCAGTTCTGTCACTGGCCGTGTGCGCGACTTTGGCGCCTTTGGGGGGGAGGGTTAACATGCGGTTTTCCCTTGCCATCTGGAATTATATTTTATCGGAGTGCATGCTTTTGCTAAAGATTCGTTCCGACTGCCGGTAAGTGAATCATTTTTTGCCGGATTTTTTGTTTTGTTTTTTTTAAAACGCCCGACTATTTCAGCGCTGCAGTAAACTACAAATTAGCTCCTAATGCCGTGAACGCCGACGGATTTTACGTAGGGGACAGGTAAGTGAAAGCTGTTTATTTTTTTCCATATAAACTTGCTTGTTTAGATGACCTTAATCAACATTTCATGTTGCGAAACGGTGATTTATTCCCCACATGAACCGGCAGTGTTTTCCCTGCCGTTATGGGGTTTAAATTCACTGCAACCGCAACGTTCCAAACCACCCCATTCCAGAAAATCCCACTCGCAAGCTGATTAAAATGCCCATTAATTTACAGGCATTAAACACTAAATTCCTTCAATATGCCCTATAAATTAATGGCAATTATTTTTAAAAGTCATGTCATATTGTGAATTCTTGTGTGAATGTTAATTCTTATGAATATATATGCACCTAATTTTGATAATCCACTATTTTTTAAGAAAATATTTAATAGTATTCCTATATCCACCCAATATAATTTAATAATTGGAGGTGATTTTAATTGTACTTTAGATAATTATCTGGATAGATCTTCTACAAAAATTAAGGCTCTCTCTAAATCAAGCAAGCTTATAAACTCCTTTAGTAAGACATTGAATGTTAAAGATATTTGGAGATTGGATAATCCTACCGGACGGGAATATTCATTTTTCTCGCCGGTATTTGGAACATATTCGAGGATTGATTATTTCTTAGTAGACTCAAAACTACTCCCCTTTACATATGATGCAAAGTATCATAATATTATTATCTCAGATCATGCCCCTTTAACATTTAAGATAAAATTAAAAGATATGGTTAATAAAACTAATATTTGGAGATTCAATACACAGATATTAAAGGATAAAGACTGCTGTAACTATGTGGAGAAACAGATTAAATTATTTTTTGAAACTAACGATAAACCTGAGACTTCCTCATTACTATTATGGGACACATTTAAAGCATTTATGCGTGGTGCAATAATATCAGCACAAGCTCATTTTAATAAAGAAAATCGAAAGATGGAGCAAAAGTTAGAAAAAGAGATAAACCAATTAGATAGTGAAAATATAATACACCCTTCAAAAGAGTTGAGTAATAAAATTGCAATATTAAAATATAGATTAAATAAAATTTATGCGGACCAAGTGATAAAATTATACCAACAAACTAAACAAGTTCATTTTGAATTCGGTGATAAACCTCAAAAATTATTAGCACGACAACTCAGAAGATTAGACGATGAAAAAACTATACATAGTATTAGATCGGCGCAGGGAAATACGTTGACTATACCAAAAGACATTAATGATACATTTTTACAATATTATCAAAATCTTTATTCATCTAAATTAACAGGGCAAACAGATGAAATGGAAACATTTCTAGAAAAATGTCATTTTAATAAGTTAAATTTTGAGAGTAGGCAATTATTAAATGCTGAAATATCTGTAATAGATATCGAAGAATCAATTGGATCGTTAAAAAATGGTAAAACAGCGGGCCCCGATGGCCTGAGTGCAGAATTTTATAAAAAATTTCACGATCTACTTTCACCTAGATTACAAACAGTGTACAGACACACCTATGAATTAGGAAAATTACCAGACTCTTTAAATGAATCTACAATTACATTAATTCCTAAATTAGATAAGGACCTGGAAGACCCTGGATCATACCGAGCGATTGCCCTTTTAAATACTGATCAAAAAATACTAACTAAAGTACTCTCTCGGAGGCTAAGTTTAGTGATTTCCAAAATAATACATTATGATCAAACAGGTTTTATTTCAAAACGTTACTCATCACATAATCTTAGACGCTTGTTTAATATTATTTACTCGAGAAGAAGGAGAGATATAGAATTAGCAGTTATATCGTTGGATGCTGAAAAAGCATTCGACCAGGTGGAATGGTCATATTTATTTAATATAATGGAAAAATATCAACTGGGGGATGGATTTTGTAAATGGGTAAGAATATTATATTCTAACCCTACTGCAAGAATTTTAACCAATCAAATATTATCACCTAAATTTAATCTCTTTAGGGGATGCAGACAGGGATGTCCGTTATCCCCTTTATTATTTGCCTTGGTGATAGAACCTCTGGCTGAAAGAATCAGATCAGAACCCGAAATATATGGGTACAACACTGACATAACAAATAATAAGATATCTTTATATGCAGATGATATTCTGATTTATATTACTAAACCGGAACGTAGTATTCCAAAGCTATTCAATGTTATAAATGAATTTAGTGTATTTTCAGGATATAGGATTAATTGGAGTAAAAGTGACATAATGCCTATAACTGGTATAAATGTAAATATATTACAAAAATACCCATTAAAAATAGTTACAGATAAATTTAAATATTTAGGAATTAATGTGTCTAAATCCTATAAATTATTAATTAAAGCTAATTATTATCAATTATTAGAGAAACTTAAAAAAAACATTTTATATTGGAAAACACTTCCTATATCTATGATCGGTAGAATTAATGCTATAAAGATGATTTTTTTACCACAATTGTTATATTTATTTCAGGCAATTCCTTTTTTTCTTCCAAAAAGTTTTCTAAAAAAAATTGATACCATAGTTAATAATTTTGTCTGGGATTACAAAAACCATAGAATAGGTAAAAAACACTTATGTAAGTCGAAGATAAATGGAGGGCTGGCACTTCCAAATTTTTTATATTACTATTGGGCAGTCCAGATTAAGAATATGAATTTTTGGTGGGTAAATATGGATGTTGAACCAATGTGGCTAAAAATGGAAAAGGAAGACTGTTTACCCTTCACTATAGAGTCGATTATTTTCGCACCAAAGGAAGTACAAAAAAAGACTTATAGGGACAACATTATCATTCATAATATTAGGCGTATTTGGAAACAGATAGTTAAGACCTTACATCTGGATAATCTTTCTTTTAGGTTATCAATTAGGAATAATCCACTGTTTAAACCCTCAATCTTAGATGCGGGTTTTAGACTGTGGGAGGATTTAGGAATTAAAAGAATAGAACACCTTTATAGAAATGGAAAATTATTATTATTTGAAGAGTTACAAGATATTTTTGGATTACCTTCACAACATCATTTTAGGTATTTACAAATTAGAGATTTTATTAAATGTAACACATACGACTATAAAAATAAAGGACCAGGCTTATTAGATGAAGTGTTTAATTTACATCCAAATACGGATAAGCTTATAGCTTATATCTATAATATTATTTTAGATAAAGAGAACCCAACAACTGAAACATATCGTCAAGCATGGGAAAATGAAATTGGATTACCTATAACGAAAGAAACTTGGGAAGAAAGCTTACAAAGAATACATTGGTGTTCTTTGAATGCCAGACATACATTGATACAATTTAAAGTTATATATAGATTACACTACTCGAAAACCAAATTAAAAAGTATTTTTCCTAACCTTTCCTCTATTTGTGATAAATGTAAGAATTTTGAAGCAAATTTAATACATAGTTTTGTAACATGTCCACGGTTGAATTTTTATTGGATTGAAATTTTTAAAGTTATTTCGGAAGTCCTTAAGGTTAAACTTGACCCAGACCCAAAATTAATAATATTTGGAATCCCGGAGCCAAATTTGGTACTTACAATTAATCAAAGAAATTTTTTTGATTATTGTTTAATAATTGGGAAAAAAATGATACTTAAATTTTGGAAGGGAACATTATCCCCAACAATTAAAATGTGGAAAGCAGAGATGTTGGAGACGTTGAATTTGGAAAGAATTAGATTTGTCCTTTTGGACAAGTATAATTCTTTTGAATTGATATGGTCTCCATATATACAGTATTTAGAGAAGTAGCTATTCTTGGAATCACGGCTTCGACGGGCACCCTATGGATCCGATGCGAATAACTTACCTATAATTGATAATATTGTGTATTTATTAGAGATATTTCTGAATGAAATAGTATCTCGTACAATGTCTTTAGTTTTTGTTTATATATATATATATATATATATATGTAATATTATTGTTTTTCAAATTATCTTTTTAATTTTTAATTGATATATGTGCGAAAATTTTTATTTTTATTTTATTCCCTTTTATTTTTCCTTTTTTCTTTATTCTTTTATATATCTTTTTCTTTATTTCCATAAAAATAGAAGATATTATGTATTGATATGCTATTTGTAGTAATACTGAATTAAGGTGTTAGTTTATAAAGTAAGCTATATATTGTAAACTATTTACTTCAAATAAAAAAAATATTATAAAAAAAAAAAAATGAATGTTATTTGGACACTTAGGCTTTTAAAAAAATGTAAATATTTTCTTAAGAATTGAATAGATGTTTAGATCTAGTAATTGAATTTTGTAATTAGCTATAATTGGGTAACTAACTAATTATATGCTTTAATTTCAGGTCATCCAAGTATGATTGTTTCATGTTAGTTTCAGAATGCTCCAAACTATAATAACTGAAAATTTCTTTCAGTTCTCAAAATTTTTAAGAAAGTTATGGGCTTTTGACTGTCCTCGGTCACAACTTTTGTGTTAAGTCAATGGAAAAGCAATAGGGAACAAGATGCTAATTTCCGAGTATGAAAATGGCCATAACTTTTTTAATACTGAAGATATGAAAGTGAATTAGGCGTCAAATTAAACTTCTTTTTATGCTTTATCTGATGGGATAAATTGCAGACTAGATTTTTTAAATCTCAAAATTTTTTAACATTGCTAATACATCAGCTTTCTTCTGTAAGCTGTTCCACTGAGCTGTACACAATATTGTTTAGGTTTATTATTGTTATGTTTACTCTCGTAAACTGGACGTGCTCTCCAGTACTATCAAATCAGATAGTACTATGCATAAATACAATCAAGCCAAACTCAAGTACAATAGATAGAATAAATGGGAAGATAAAGTGCAGAATATAGTTCTCTGCATTGTAGTGCATTAGTTCCTGAGACAAAGTCCAATGTCCGCAATAAGGCAGAGGTGAATCAGATCGTACCCAGGTTTATGAAACAATCATTCAGAAGCCTGATAACAAAGGGAACAAAGCCGTTCCCGAGTGTTGGTGCGCACTTCCAAGTTTCTGTGTCTTCTATCCACCAGGAGCTGTGAGAAGATGGAGTGATTTGGGACAAGTCTTTGGAGTATGTTGGCTGGTTTTCCGAGGCAGCGTGAAGTTTAGATGAACACAATGATGGGGAGCCTGGCTTGTTTGATGGCCTGAGCTACATCCACAACCCGCTGAAATTTTTTCATGATCTTGGCAGAGTTGCTCCCAAACCAAGCTGTGATGTAACCGGACCGTATGCTTTCTATGATGCATCTGTAGAAGTTTGTAAGAGATCATAGGCATGCCAAATTTCCTCAGTCTCCTAAGGATGTACAAGGCATTGGTTTAGCCTCTAATGTCATTGGTTCACAACGGATTGTTGGTAATATTATTTTAAGGAACTTGAAGTTCTCAACTACTTTCACCCTGACACCATTGATGCTGATTGGGTCATGTACTCCACCATGCTTCCTGAAGTCAATAACTCACTCCTTTGTCTTGTTGACATTGAGGGAGTTTATTGTCCTGACACCATGGTCTCTATCTCCTTCCTGTACTCTGAATCATCATCGTTTATGATCCATGCCACATGCAGAAGGTGTTAGAGCCGAATTAGACTGCATAATCATGAATTTATAGTGTGTATTGAACATAGTAATGGAAGTGTGCTTCCAAGACCTGTAGCTGTAGAAAAGGTGGATATGATGAGGATGTAGAATAAGGACATCCTGTCAATTATCAGCTTCAGCCCTGTGCTGGAAATAGGTGTCACAATGCAAGACAGCAGCATCTCCGCCATAGGTGATAGGGACAGCAGAAGTACCTGTTCTCTTCCAGTTTGTTGCAGTTGCATGTGATTCCATGCTACCTTGTCATGCAAGAAAGAAGGAATTCCTGTCAATTAGTGTTTGGGTGACCTTACTACAATGTTAAATTGCTGCAAGTATGTCAATGCAAGGTTCGTGGGCAAGGTTTGCAACACAGTGAAGTTTGAAAGGGTGTGGTGTATCACAAGAATGTTGATTTACGAGTCTTGATTGTTATAATTTGTTGATAGGCAAGTGATTGGGTGTGATTGAGGTAATTGTTGCATCTGCCAGGAAGTGGCAAAAAGAAGCATTTATGGGCCTGAATCGTTCACGGCACATCAGGATGGACGGAAGCCAAGTCTTCAGGGCTGGACTCCCGACAGTGACCACGAGAGGATCAGCTCAAATTAGGACATGCACATGTGCCAGTATGGTTCTTTCCCCACTATTCTCCCTCATTTCCTGCATACTTACAGGAAATTAGTAATCAATTCCATCTCATTACCCTAAATGTCTTATAAAATTGCAAATCTTTGTCTTTTCATTCTGGGTACGGTCGATTTCTATTCATCCAATCCGACCTCTTCGTTTTATCAAGTATCAAGTATTCTTTATTGTCATTCAGACCTTTCGGTCTGAACGAAATTTCATGCACAGAAAAGTCATAACACAGAATAAAACAACAAAAACACACAATAACCACAAATTTGGCAAGAGATAGTAATTCAAAATGGGATTTTTTTTAAATGAACAGCCGGGTGCTCTGGGGAGTGAGAAAAAAAAACAGGCATAAAAAAAAAATAATTTGGAGTGAAGTCAGTGCCTGCTCTCATTCTTGACCATGCTCAGGCTGCACACTTGGCTGATGTACTCAGTCCACACATAGTCCTGAATCCAACCACACTTGGAGCCAAAAGCAAACTTGCGCTACTTGGAAATGGTAGAAATTATGCAAGAAATACATCAGTAAAGAGGCATATGAATGATTGTAAAACTGAAGTCTGAGGTAGTGTTAGGATAAAGTAAACATGAAGTGATCTTCGTAAGTTTGCAACCTAAAGTTTAGGTTTGGACTATCTATGGCAAATTTGCAACTTAATTTTTGAAACCCAAATAAGGATAAATGAAAGATCAACCGATTGCACCAATTACTTTCTTTTCGATCACAGATTTGCTTTATGTGTAAATGATCAATCTGCGGTTGCCCAGCGCCAGATTCAGCACGCATACCTGGCATCTCCAGGTTATGTCTGTGCACCTTGCATTACATCCACACACCGAGCCTGCTATACCACTCTGCTCTCACTCTTGGCCATGCTTCGCCAGCACACTTGGTTGCTGAACTCAGTCCATAAACGGACCTGCACCCAACCACATTCAACCCATACTAATTTGCTTGGTTCGTTTAAGTTACTACATATTAATTTCCACATTGAAGTAGTGGTAGATAAGTTCATTTATATTGTTCAAAGGAGTAAAAACTTACTTCATGTGAAGTTGATGGTTCTGTATATTCACGAAGAACAAGTGGCTTGTCTTCAATAATTTCATTCTCAGGACTGGATGAAAAGCAAAATGTTTTTATATCATCATTGGGTAAATGACGCTCCACCAAAGGTTTTACCTGAAAACAAACAGAAGTTTCTTTATTCTACTTTCTCTCCAACTCATGTACACATACACCTGAAGGTGTTCTTTGACTGGGCTGATTCATTGTTAGGCATAACATGACAGAATGCACTCAGAAAATGCAATGACTTATTTTTATTTCTCTAATTTAACAGTGTAGAAAGTCAGGCCCTCGGATGTACAATTTCCCATACAAACATATGAATCAGGAGCATGTCACTCAGGCCCTCGAGCGTGACAAAGTCGTGACAGATCTGATTGTAAATTTAACTTCACATTCGTGTCTACCATAGTAAACTTTCACCCACTGACTTATCAAGAATCTATTTACAAAGAAACGTTCTAAATTGAGCCCACTCTGACATTCAGTTTATTTAAGAAAGAACTGCAGATGCTGGAAAAATCGAAGGTAGACAAAAATGCTGGAGAAACTCAGCGGGTGAGGCAGCATCTATGGAGCGAAGGAATAGGTGACGTTTCGGGTCGAGACCCTTCCTCAGGCTGATGTGGGGGGGTGGGGGCGGGAAGAAGAAAGGAAGAGGCGGAGACAGTGGGCTGTGAGAAAGCTGGGAAGGGGAGGGGAAAGAGGCAGAAAGCAAGGACTACCTGAAATTTTAGAAGTTAATATTCATACCGCTGGGGTGTAAACTACCCAAGTGAAATATGAGGTGCTGTTCCTCCAATTTGCAGTGGGCCTCACTCTGGCCATGGAGGAGGCCCAGGACAGAAAGGTCACATTCGATATGGGAGGGAGAGTTGAAGTGCTGAGCCACCGGGAGATTAGGTTAAGTGCGGATCGAGCGGAGGTGTAGGGCAAAGTGATCGCTAAGCCTGCGCTTGGTCTCACCGATGTAGAGCAGTTGACACCTAGAACAGTGGATGCAATAGATGAGGTTGAAGATGTCCTCATTCTTTAGGGAACAGGGGTTCCCCTCTTCAACTATAGATGAGGCTCTCACCAGGGTCTCTTCTATACCCGCAGCTCCGCTCTCACTCCCCATCCCCCCAACTCATAACAAGGGCAGAGTCCCCCTTCTCCTCATCTTCCACCCTACCAGACGTCACATACAACAGATAATCCTCCGACATGTTCGCCACCTCCAATGGGATCCCACCACTGACCACATCTTCCCATCTCCTCCCCTTCCAGCTTTCTGCAGGGACGGCTCTCTCCGTAACTCCCTGGTCAATTTGTCCCTTCCCACTCAAACCACCTCCTCCCCTGCTACTTTCCCTTGCAACCGCAGGAAATGCTACACTTGTCGCTTTACCTCCCCCTTTGACTCCATCCAAGGACCTAAGCAGTCTTTCTAGGTGAGGCAGAGGTTCACCTGCATCTCCTCCAACCTCATCTATTGCATCCGCTGCTCTAGGTGCCAACTGCTCTACATCGGTGAGACCAAGCGCAGGCTTGGCGATCGCTTCACCCAACACATCCGCACAGTTCGCAATGTCCCATTAACATTTTCTAAGTGATCTGTTCATTTCCATACTGCTGATGTCAGTTTATCTGATCTACTGCTCCTCATTTTTTCTTTTTTTCTCAAGCAGTGCCTCGTTCCAAACATTGAGAACCATCGGAGACATGATCACATTTTCTCAGGTGTCATCCACTATCTCTGCAGTCACCTCCTTCGAAGCCCCGGGATGCAGGTTTGCATGTCCTGGTAATTTATTGCTTTTCAGTCCCATTAATTCCTCCAATACTAACTTTTTACTGTGCTAATTACTTTCAGCTTCTCATTCACACCAGACCTGTGGTTCTGCATCATTGTGGGAGGCTTTCTGTGCCCTCCTCAGTGATGACAGGTTTTTTTAAAGCAACATTACAGGTTGTTTCCTTTGATGCAATACTACCATTAATTGCATTTCCTCGCGTTTATCATTGGAGTTACTCGTGTCTACCACTTATTGCTCATATCTTTATGCATATATTAATTTCTGTATAGAAGACACAGTACTCGAGTAACTAAGCAGGCCAGGCAGCATCAATGGAGAATTTATACAGGTGAGGAGGGTTTTTTACCCGAAATGTCACCCAATCCTTCTCACCAGAGATGCCGCCTGTCCCGCTGAGTTACTCCAGCATTTTGTGCTTATCTTCGGTATAAACCAGCATCCTCAGTTCCTTCCTGCACACGTTAAAAGTGTCTTGGATGTCACTAATGGAATATATGCAAAAATAAAATTGTTGTCCTAAAGATATAACTAAGTATTTTTCCCCACAAGATTTTCATTTTTACAAAGGGACACAAAATGCTAGAGTAACTCAGTGGTTCATGCAGCATCTCCGGAGAACATGAATATGTGATGTTTCGGGTTGGGGAAAAAAAAAAGAAATTAAAAAGTACTGAGCTCAGGTAGTATCTGTGGGAAGAGAATAGAGTTAACATTTCAGGTTGTTGACCCTTTGTTACAACTATCACTATTAAATAAGTTTACAAAATGGTCAACACAATATTACGTGATAATGTCACCTTGCAATTTAGCATTTGTACCTGTAGATGGCACTGTGACACAAGTTTTCAGTGCTCATGGATATCAATTTGCTTATCGCAGAATTATCCAGTCTATCACACACACACAGTCTGAAGAAGGGTCCTGACCCAAAACGCCACCCATCCTTTTCCCCCAGTGTGTCTATCTTTGGTATAATCCAGCATCTGCAGTTCCTTTCTATGCACCCACACAGGATCAGCTGTTTGTATGGGATACAAACAATTTATGGGACTGCAGTTAATCTAGCAATGTGATTGAGCTGCACCGATCTCTCAGGTAGATTACAAAGCCCTAACAATTTGACATGGCAGGTAACGGGCATATTTGTTTTTGTCCAGAACATTCCTCCCATGGAGCTTCAGAGCTCAGCACAATAATGCGGGAATATAATATGGTAGAACTGTTACAAAGCACAAATTGAGGTAAAGGCTCAAGTAACCCCCCTCTCCTTCTGATCAGTGGATCAGGCAGCATTTGCGGGGGAGGGGGGGAAATAAACAGATGATGTCTCAGATCAAGACGAAACCAGAAGGGAAGTTGCTGGTTGAAACAGGTGAGAGAAGGGGTCTTTCTTTCCACAAACCCACCCACTGTTAGCCAGTTCTGTTCCCCTCCTCCATCTCTTCCTTCTACCCAGCCCTCCAGGTCTGCCACTCCCTGCTCCCATTTATATACCATCCCTCTCTCTGGTTCTACACTTCAATCCCAACCTTCTCTTGTCAGATTCTACAATCTGCAGCCCTCTACCTTCTCTACTTATAACCAGCTTTGGTTACTATCTTCACTCCCCCCCCCCCCCCCCCCCCCCCCAAAGTCGTCTACCAATAATTGGTATAGCAATGGGGGGCAGAGCAACAACATGGAAGGAGGGAGCTATTGGGGGTGGCTGGGAAAAAGAGATAGGAAAGAGTTGAAGAAAACCAATTTCCAAAATAAAAAAGTGAATTTTTTAACAATGATGATCGAAGCCAAAAGCTGATTTAAATAGTTTTTTTCTCAGACGGTGATGAAACAAATGATAGTATTTTAGGAGTTACAAATGCCAATGTTAGTACTGATGCCAAAATACCCTGTCCGTAAAAATGATATGCGGAAAGTTAGTCATTGAGCCATACAGCACAGAAACAGGCCCTTCGGCCCAACTTATCCATGCCGACCAAAATGCCCCATCTAAACTATGTGCCTCTTATAATTTTATAACCGCCTATAAGGTCACCCCTCAGTCTCCTTCACTTCAGAGAACATAGTTCCAGCCTATCCAATCACTTCTTTTAAGTCAAGCCCTCCAGTCCAGGCAACTTATTCCTTTCTGCACCCTCTATACGTTGATTGCATCCTACCTATAGAGAGGCAACCAGTACTGGACACCATATTCCAAGCGTGGTCTAATCAATGTTTTGTAATAACTGCAATGTGACATCCCAACTCTTGTGGTGAGCGTCACGGCCAATGAGGGCAAGCATGTCATACAACTTCTTTACTTCTAAACTACCCATGTCGCAGTTTCAGGCAACTATGCACTTGTACCCAAAAGTCTTTCTAGGGTTCTGCCATTCACTGTGTATGTAGTCCCTGGTTTAACCTCCCAAAAGGTATAATTCTGCATTTGCCAGTCTTAAATTCCATTTGCCATTCGTCTAACCACTTTCCCAGTCCATCTTGATCCTTTTGTAACCCGAGACAACCTTCTTCACTGTCCACTATATTACCAATTCTGCCGTCACGTGCTAGTGGTCAACGTGGTGGGATGAGATGGAGTGGGTGCTGATTATTTTACATTAATTTAGTTTAGTTAATAGATACAACATGGAAACACACCCTTTGACCAAAACGAGTCCACGCCGATTAGCAACCACCCATTCACACTAGTTCGAAGTTAGCCCACTTTCTCATCCACTTCCGACACGCTAGGGGCAATTTACAGAGGCCAATTAGCCTACAACCCTGCATGTCTTTGGGATGTGGGAGGAAACTGGAGCACCTGGAGGAAACCTACTTTGTCACAGGAAGAATGTGCAAGCTCCACACAGACAGCACCTGAGGTCAAGAACCCGGGTCTCTAGCACAACGAGGCGGCAGCTCTATCAGCTACGCCATTGTGCTATGAATCTCTTGATCTTGTATGGGAAAATACTATGGAAAGTGGAAATGGCAGTGCAATTTTGACCAAGAAGCAACAAATCTTCAAAGTTGGCATTTAAAAAATAAATTTAATGAATGGGGTGGAAAAATATCTAATTATTGACTTGCGATAGTAAACCAATCAAAATGATAGGGAATGAAATAGCTGGCATTTAGTTCCTACTCACCACACCCCTGGCCTAAGGTCGACAATCGTGGTCTAAATTAAGATTAATAACAAAAATTGACATATCCCTGTGGGGATATGTGGAATTAATATCATTATCAAATGATTTTACTTTGAAAGCCTAACGTCACAGCTGCCCTCATCTGACTTACCAAATGATGACATCAAAACAATCTTTACTCTCCTGACTTCTCTAGTTTGGCTTTCATTGAGGTGGATGGAGGAAATCTTGATAATGGAGATTATGAGATGAAAAGCCCATCTCAGGGCGAGGTATTCACATTCCAACGTGTCCCCTCTCCAAAGTGTTACAAAAGCATTAGATTGTACTGTTGTTCCACTGTAACCTACAGCAACCTATTAATAACACTACAGTTTTTTTCCCCTGGTACTTGGGCTCCGTTGACAAGGCTCGACTTAATTTCCCACCCTTAATTGCCTTCAAGTATGTGATGGTGGTAAGCTGCTTACTGGAATGGCTGTGCTTTAGATGAAGGTACTTTTTCAGTTCTGTTGCAAAAATTTCATCAAAGCACTGCAATTAATCCACATAATGCATAAGTTTCAAGACAAACAAAACAGTGGATTTGAATGTTTTATTAAAACAAGGGATGGGCCTGATGAGGGGTTTCTGTGCTCTAAAATCTAATTTAGGTAAAAATAGAGGGAGACTTACCTTTTCATTGGGTTCGCACGGGAGGGTATCAGGAATAAATGTTTCATATTTTAATCGTGATGAAACTTTGACCGGGTAATGTGAATTATTACTTGAGCGTGTCTTGGGCTGAAATAAATACAAAAATACAAGCCTTTTAGCTTTTTTTTCATTCATAGTGACATTTTGGCATATATGCACTTTATACAGATTTTAAAGGGGTTCTTAACATTATATTGGCATAAATAATCATAAAAGGTAATTGAAAATACTTGTTAAATAAAGATAGACAAAACTGCTGGAGAAACTCAGCGGGTGCAGCAGCATCTATGGAGCGGAGGAAATAGGCAACGTTTTGGGCCGAAACTTTGCCCATTTCCTTCGTTCTGCTGCACCCGCTGAGTTTCTCCAGCACTTTTGTCTACCTTCGATTTTCCACCATCTGCAGTTCCTTCTTAAACAAATGTTAAATAAAGATATTGGCTTGATGAAATAGTCAATCCATTAAGATCAACACCAAATATCATAAAAAAAATACACAGGTCTAGATATTCATCTGTGCTGTTTATTGAGCATTATAGCATCATTGCATCGCACCCTAATGCTGTTTTAACATGCTCCAAAAAGACTGTGTGGTTCAATGGTGCCATTTATAAAACAGCACTGTCAGGTTTCTTCATTTAACACCAGAATGTTTCAGAAGCAGCAGGTGTTGCTGGAAATACTCTAGTTGAATTTCTAGCATCTGCCAGCACTTAGAGAAACATTTGAAATCCCATCAGTCAGCCCTTAAAAGGACACGCATACAACACTGCCACCACTCATCCAGCTACTGGCAAGTGCAATGTCTTGCATAAATCTATAGCAGTGATTCCCGAGGGGTTTGGGCGTGCTCCCAGGTTTATGTAGAAGGACATCAAGAGGCTGAAGAAGGGTCTTGACCCGAAACGTCACCTCCTTTTCTCCATAGATGCTGCCTCTCCCGCTGAGTTTCTCCAGCATTTATTGTCTACTTTCAAGAGGCTAGTGGATCACTCAGCTTAGAGATGGATTGCCCTCCATTCAAGTGTGCCATGCTTTCACGGCCAAAAAGACAAATTGCTGGAAGAACTCAGTGGGTCAAGTGATATCTGTGGAGACAAAGGGATGGTCAACGTTTTAGATCAAGGACAGTGTAGAGAGAAGGTATTCAGTATATAGAAGTGAGAGGAAGGGGTGAGACATGGAGTGCTAGGTTATAGATCAAACAAGATTAGGAAGTGATGATGGGTAGATGGAACCAGGCGGAGGAGAGGAAAGGAGAACTAATGGAGAAGAAACCAGATGGATAGGTATGTGGATGATGGACAGAAGGAACCGGGTGGGGAGGGTACAAGCTTTAGTAATGAGGGGGTGCAATGCAAAAGGCGAATAATGTTGGAGGCTACCTGGTTGAACTGGGGGGAGTGAGAAAGGAATGGAGATTGTGGGCTAATTAAAATTAGACAATTCAACGTTCATACCATTTTGTTTTGGGCTACCAAGCTGATTATGAAGTATTCTTTTAATTTATGTTTGGCCTCACTATGGCTGTGGACAACGCCAAGGGAACAGGATGGGAAGATGGAGTGACATGCAACTGGAAGCTCGGGATGACTGCTGTGGACAGAGCATAAGTTGTCTGTAAAATGGTTTCATTCTACGCTTGGTTTAGCCGATGTAGAGGAGGCCACATAGAGACCAACAAATGTAATTGAGAAAATTAGAGGAGGTGCACATGAATTGTTCACCTGGAAGGGTTGCTTAAATCCCAGGATGGCAATGAAGGAGAAGGCGATGGGACTCATACTCTACCTCCTACTGTTGTAGAGGAAAGTGCCAGGTGATGGAGAGAGGTGGATGGGGAGGAATGAGTGGACAAGGGAGTCATGGAGAGAGTGGTTCCTGCAGAAAGCAGAAAAGTGGAGTGGGGTGGGGGTGATGAGGGAAAGACATGACTAGTGAAGGAGCTGCAGAAATGGCAAAGGATGATATGCAGAGAATAGTGGACTGAATGCACAGGCTAGTGGGGTGAAATGTGAGGACGAAGGAAGTCTATCTCTGTTCTCACTGGCGAGTAGGCTGGGGTCCAATTAGATTTTTCAGGGGCACAGGCAAGCACTTTTGGCATGTACTACACAGGAGGTGTTTATAAGGATATAATTATGTTATACTTTGGGAAAGCATGCAATGGCAACAAATGCCTGTCATTAACATGTCTATCCTGTGAGCTGATGGAAAAGTAGAATGAAGTCTTAATTGGTCTTACTCGTGCTCTCCATGCTTGGGGAAAAAAAGACCCATCATTGTACTCTGCAATTGGAGATTTGTAATTAAAAAAACCCGCATGTGGTTAAAGTGCAGTCAGATTTTAATAAAGGGTATTTTTACACATTTTGGTTTAACCATGCAGAAATTACAGCAGTGTTAATACATAAACCCCCCCCCCATTACAGGGCATCATAATGTTTGGGACACAGCAATGTCATGTAAATGAAAGTAGTCATGTTTAGTATTTTGTTGCATATCCTTTGCATGCAATGACTGCTTGAAGTCTGTGATTCATGGACATCACCAGTTGCTGGATGTTTTCTCTGGTGATGCTCTGCCAGGCCAGTATTGCAGCCATCTTTTGCTTATGCTTGCTGAATGGAACTAGTTTGAATGGGAAAACTATTCCAATTCAGTTTTCTCTTCAGCATATAAAAGGCGTGTTCAATTGGGCTCAGATCGCGTGTTTGACTTGGCCAATCCAGAACTGACTATTTTTTAGCTTTGAAAAACTCCTTTGTTTCTTTAGCAGTATGCCTGGGATCATTGTCTTGTTGTAGAATGAACCGCCGCCCAATGAGTTTTGAGGCATTTGTTTGAACTTGAGCAGATAGAATGTGTCTATACACTTCATAATTCATTATGCTACTACCATCAGCAGTTGTATCATCAATGACGATAAGTGAGTCAGTACCTTCAGCAGCCATACATGCCCAGTCCATAACATTCCCACCACCATGTTTCACAGATGAGGTGGTATGCTTCAGATCTTGGGCAGTTCCTTCTTTCCTCCATACTTTGCTCTTTCCGTCACTCTGATATAAGTTAATCTTCGTCTCATCTGTCCACAAGACCTTTTTTCCAGAACTGTGGTTGCACTTTTAAGTACTTCTTGGCAAACTGTAACCTAGCCATCCAATGTTTGAAGCTAAACAGTGGTTTGCATCTTGCAGTGTAGCCTCTGTATTTCTGTTCATGAAGTCTTACTTGGATAGTGGTCATTGACAAATCCACACCCGACTCCTGAAGAGCGTTTCTGATCTGTCGGACAGGTGTTTAGGGATTTTTCTTTATTATAGAGAGAATTCTTCTATCATCAGCTGTGGAGGTCTTCCTTGGCCTGCCAATCCCTTTGCGATTTGGAAGCTCACCAATGCTCTCTTTTTTCTTAAGGATGTTCAAAACAGTTGATTTTGGTAAGCCTAAGGTTTGGCTGATGTCTCTAACAGTTTTATTTTTGTTTCTAAGTCTCATAATGGCTTCTTTGACTTTCATTGGCACAACTTTGGTCCTCATGTTTATAAACAGCAGTAAAACTTTCCAAAGGTGATGGAAAGACTGGAGGAAAGACTACGTGCTGAGAGCTCTCTTATACCTGCATTAAGGAGGCAATGATTATGCACCTGTGAAGCCATGTGTCCCAAACATTATGGTGCTCTGAAATGTGGGGACAATGTACAAAAACACAGCTGTAATTTCTACATGGTGAAACCAAAATGTATTCAAAAACATTAATAAAATCTGACAATGTGCACTTTAACCACATGTGTTTTTTTTCTATTGCAAATCTCAAATTGTGGATAACAGAGGCAAATAAATAAATTATGGGTCTTTGTCCCAAACATATAGTGGGCACTGTATCTTTCATTCATTCATTCATTTGTTCTATATCTCTATATAACACTGTCTATATCTCTCAATTCCCTTTCCCAACTGTCAGTCTGAAGAAGAGTCTTCATAGTAAAAGGACTAGACAAGCTAGATGCAGAAAAAACATTCCCAATGTTTGGACAGTCCAGAACCAGGGGCCACAGTCTAAGAATAAAGTGGAGGCCATTTAAAATTGAGATGAGAAAAAACTTTTTCACCCAGAGTTGTGAATTTGTGGAATTCTCTGCCACAGAAAGCAGTGGAGGCCAATTCACTGGATAAATTTAAAAGAGAGTTAGATAGAGGCCATGGGGCTAGCAGAATCAAGGGGTATGGGGAGACGGCAGGCATGGGTTACTGATTGTGGATGATCAGCCATGATCACAATGAATGGCGGTGCTGGCATGAAGGGCCGAATGGCCTCCTCCTGGACCTATTTTCTATATTTCTATGACCCAAAACGTCACCTATTCCTTTTCTTCAGAGATGCTGTCTGCCCAGCTGAGTTACTCCAGCTTTTTGTGCCTATCTTCATGAAATATTTATACTTGTTTGTAGAAGTATGCAGCATGCAACTCTCTTTGGCAAAGGAAAAAAACAAATTAAAAAGTAAAGTAAATACTGTAGATTTGTTTTTAACTTTACGCTCACGCTATTCAGAAATCAGTTTAGTGCGGGAGTTGTTTTGGGCAAAAATGAACAGCAAGTCTAATCGCACTCTGTTTCTTCAATCCAAGTGGATGCACATTAAATCACAATGAGTAGGTTTGTCCTAAACTATTGTAAGTTCTCTTAAAATATGCATTCTGGCCTTCACTAAAATATAAAATCTTATCAGGTATTTTAACTGGAGCCCTAAGCCATGGAAAGATGTTGAAATGGGCAGCAGTCTCCCATAGCCAATTTCCCTAGCTTTATAACCATTTGGAAAAAATAAATCAAAAAGATAACAGAGAAGAAAATGAATCATCAAAAGACATACAGAGACACAGACATAATCAAAACACAAATATTAAAAGAGAAAACAGCTTTATCAATATCAAACATAGGAAAAGAATAAATGACATCTAAATTCATATGAGCAGGGATATGGGTTTTTGATTAATATTCAGTCTCAGAATTTGTTTTTACTTTTTCATCTTTTCTGGCAGAGTACCTTGTTGTGGCTACTTAATTCCTTGTGTCTTTTGGTCACAATGCTTATTATGTCACATAAAAGCTGTATTTTGCGTTCCGCAAACCCGCAGTGCAGAAATTGGTCCTTCAGAAGTAATGGTTTATACTGGAACTCGTCTCGTAGCACCTAGAAAAGTTCACATTAACAAGAGAAAATAAATGCCGTACATTAAACTATATTATTTTCCAATATGCTTAAATTCGACCCGATTCAGGCATTCTATTGAAAATGTCTATAACTTAATTTGGCTATTTCATTATCATTCAAAGAATTCACTATCACAAAGTTTAAGGCATCAAACTGCTTTGGAAAGCACTGTAATTCTGGTACTATGTGAGTGAATTCATATTTAATTTTTTTGGTAATGTAGATTACACTAGGCTTCAATATGCTTTACAAATTTACTCTCGCGAGCACACTATAGAATCACATCCGCTAATATTTCTGCAAAAAAACAGATTAAGCAACAATTTATGCAAGTAAAGCTGCTTAACAGCAGAGGCATTTCTGATGGAATCACAATAGTTATGGTATGTTATAGGCTGAACTCCAGATACATTGTATAAAAATGTCAGTTCAGAAGAAAGATCAAACATTGAAAAATGATTACCCCTAAAATGAAAAATGTTTTTCAATATACATCAGCATTTTATTTTTAATAACAAATCTTTTCAAGAAATATAAGTTATTACATATGCACAGACTGTATTGCATTTGAGAAATGGATTACCACTGGAGAATAATAAATCCACGTGTGGACTAGCGCACTGACCAACTTTGTAATTGGGGGGGGGGGGGGGGAGAGAGAGTTAAGTTTATTTAGTTACAACCTACATTCAATAGGATTCTGAACCAGTATAGGATAGGTTTAGAAGGTTAAGATTCGTCGCATTAATTAATGCCACTAAAACTAAATTCCAAAGTATTCACTGGAAGTCTCATGCCCATGCTAGGGGCAGCACAATGGAGCAACTGTAGAGTTGCTGCCTTGCAACACCAACTGCCTTACAGCATATTATTCATGCACAGTGAATAGCACTGCAAGGCCGGAGTGTTATTCAGTGTGGCAACATGCTTGGTGTTTGGGGCAATACTATGGTCAGTAATGAAGATTGGATTGAATGGTTGCATGCAAGAATAAAAAAATGAAATATGAGAATCGAATGAGTAAATATAAATAGAGGCATGGAATATCATCATCACAGAAGCTATAACCCATAATTATCTGTACATTTACAGCACGAAGATGCATGAAGGGAAAACAAATGCTTTATTTGTTGGTGCAGATGAGCATATGGAGAGATCTAACGTTAACATTTTTTTATAAAGCTTCGTACAGAAGGAACACTGAAGTGATAACAAAGAAATAAATGTCACATGATTTCTAAATACTCAATACTATTGGAAAGGTTTGAGGGAGTTATTCCAAGGGCTATAAATGTATCAGTAACAAAAGGCAATGGAGAAATTATTCGTATTTTAAGAATACAAATCACTAGAAATTTAATTACAGTATATAGCTATTGTGTTATACCACATGGAAAATGGCCCTCTGGCCCAACTTGTCCATGCCGACCAATGTATTTTTCCTGTGTTAGTTTCATTTGCCTGCAATGGGCCCATTTTCTTCTGAACCTCTCCTATCCAAGAACCAGTCCAAATACATTTTAAACACTCTAATTATAATCTCCTCTACCACTTCCTCGAATAGCTCATTCCATTTAACTGCCAACCTTGCCCCTCAGGTCCACTTTAAATCTTTCTCCCCTCACCTTGAACCATGCCCTCTAATTTTAAATTCCTCTGCCCTTAGAAAAAGACTGCGACCCCACACCTTATCTTTGCCTCCTAATGATTTTATCAACCTCAGCAAGAACACCCCTCAACCTTCTTTGCTCCAGGAAAAACAGTTGCAGCCTTTCCCATCTCTTTATAATTCAAGTCCTCCAGTTTCATCAACATTCTTTTTGAATCTTTCCCTAGCTTAATCACATCCTTCCTAAGGTATGGCAAACAGAATTGCACATAATACTCCAGATGGTCTCACCAGCATCTCGCGCAGCTGTAATATGTTGTCCCAACTTTTGTACTCAAGCCCTGTCTAATAAAGCTTTCTTTATCACCTGTGTCACCACTTTCAGAGAACTATGAACTTATACCCCTCGATCTCTCTGTTGCACAACACTTCTCAGGCCCTACCATTCACTACGTATGTCCTGCACTGGTTTAATTTCACAAAATGCATCACTTCCCATTTTTTCTGAGTTAAATTTCATTTGTCATTCTTTTGCTCATTTTCCCACTTGATTGAGATCCTGTTGTAACCCGAGACTCATGTACCCGAGATACATGGAATGAGCTGCAAGAGGTGGTGGTTGAGACGGGTACCATAACATTTAAACAGGTACATGGATAGAAAAGTTTGGTAGAAATTGGCCAAATGCAGGCAAATGGGACTAGCTTAGATGGGGCATCTTAGCATGGATGAGTTGGGCTGAAGATATGAATCTAGATTCTAGACCTTCTTCAGTGCCCGCCGGGGTCATCTACAAACTAGGGCAAGTAACTCAATTTGGGACCATTTGTTAAATTGGATGGGTTCAAAAACAATTATTTTCTATTTAATTACATAACTAAAATAAATATGCACTGCTCAGTGCAGTGAAGTTTAGTCGACATTTCTACATTTGCAATACCGTGAAATGTCTGAAAATAGTTCACCGAGGTAATATTCCAAAAAAGGTCATGTAAAATGTTTGGAAAATGACCAACAATTTGCCCAAATACATAGGTTTTAAAGATTGAGCTTAAGGTGTTAAGCTACTGACGGCTTAGCAGTGAAATTCCAGAGACTGGAATTTTGCCAGCTGAATACATGGCCAAGCAATAAAAAATTAAAGTGTACAAGAGGCCAGAACTGTCATAGAGTACAAAGAAATAAGCCTTTCGGCCCAACATGTCCACACCAAGAAGGAGCACAGGAGATATAGGAGGGTTAGAAGAGATTAAAGGGGTGACAAATTGTGAACTCATCGACGGTTTTGAAAACAAGATCAAAAATCATAAACATTTTTAAAGTGGGACTTTCTCGGAGTGAGACCATTGTATGTTGGGAACACAGCGGTGACAGGCAGCTTGCATTAACTGTAATCCAAAAATGGCTTTACGCTCCTTAATGTAAATAGTACAATTATATCATTCAATAATTATTTCCCAGGTCAATCCATGTTGTACTCTTCATTTAGTAACAATACATAAAATATGCCAGGCAGATATGTTCTTCAATTCTGAACAGCTCTGAGAGAGACCCTTCTATACTCATGACCCTTCACAACTGAAGGCTTAAAAGCTTGCATTGGTGGCAGCACAATTTCATCATTTCATATTAAGGAAATGAATGGCTCAAAGTTGAAAGCATACAGTATCTTACTAATGGAGCATGTTCTGACAAATTAGTCTGCATTACTCTGAAAAACGACATTGCCAGTAAAGGATAAATGCTACAGCCTTTGTAACTGTATTTAAGTTAAACAAGAGTCTCTGACTTGGACAGTCATGAGAGCATTCTGTTCTAAAACAGCATTCATTACTAATCAAAAGAAAAACATTTGTGTTCAGTTCAACTTGACCATATGTAACATTTAAGAAAGATGAAAGTGTACTCCTTTTCAGATGCCGTTATATTTAATTGAAAGTTTCAGTGCTAGTTTGTAAGTAATCCCAAGTCTAACTAAACAAGATATATAATTTAAACATGGAATGGATCCGATTGGGTAGCACAGTCTCAAAATACCCATACCAAATTACACCATGGTTAGAAAAACTCAAATGGTCTGAAGTGTTACCGTCTTGTACCTATTTTTCTGTCACCTACATACTACTAGCTCAAAAGTACGCAAACACCTACAAGCCTACTGTCTCCGCCTCTACCTTTATTCCACCCCCCCCCCCCCGACATCAGTCTGAAGAAGGGTCTCAACCCGAAACATCGCCCATTCCTTCTCTCCATGGATGCTGCTCACCCGCTGAGTTTCTCCACCATTTTTGTCTATATTCGTTTTTTCCAGCATCCACAGTTCTTTCTTACACATAATTTAATTCTAGTTTACCATCTTATTGTAGTTAGCTTGATGATAAGCATGTGGCAGAGAATAAAGTACACAGGAGGAATCAGCTGTCGTGGAAAAATAACCAATTAGCAAAGCCATCACCATTCCTCAAAAATACATTTGCTTTACTATATCCAGAATATTAAGGATGAAAGTAATTAATTGGCAGCTGACCGTTGATAACAGGTATTTCAGAGAAATAAAGGGGGAAAAAATGTAGTCAGATAAATATTAATCTAATTCTGAATCAAAAGCAATTTTAACCTAGAAAAATGTAACCACATTTAATTGAGGATCTTCGGTGTATTCCCAATGAATCGTTTCACTCATAGTGAACGTCAGCAGTCTGGGCCTGGGCACTCTGAAACTGTTTTCCTAAATCTCCTCAATGTCCTTGTCTCTTAAAATAATTCTCCATAACACTAAATATATATTATAAAATGTATTTTTTGTGCACACTTTCAATCATTATAAATTATTGTGTTTCTTTTGTAGCAGAAGGCAAAAGTAAAGAAAATAATATCGTAATTTCTAATACTAGAAGCAAACATAATTGGGAGGGCATGAGTATTTCCCACTAACAGGGAGTAAAAGTACAGGCCTGTAAAATGGTTTAGTAAAGTAAGATGATCTTAGTCAGAATGGCTGTGAAACTATAAGAAATAGCATTAGTATTCCATGGTTAGGCAAGGAAGGAGATAATATCCTTTAATCCTATCTGATGTACTTGTGTATACTGACTAATTATGTTCCATTTTATTCAATTCCTCGCAGTAGCATAATACCAAACCATTGCCTGACGTAAATTGCCAGTATTTGTGGTAGATTTTAAACTTGCACCACAGTATCACTGCATGGTCCTCCAATATTAAATGTAAAAAAGCATTCTTCAAATCTCTGAGGCCAGGGTGTACAACACATAGCTCTAGGATAGTTTATTCCAAGCACTTTTGATGAGCTGCACATTGTCACCACCGTTCTCTACCCACATGAACCTGCAGCAGAAGTTTGTTTCCCACACCCACTGTAGATTGGAGAGGCCCTTTACCATACAGGACATTTCTGCCTAACAGGAAGACTCTGCCCGACCTAAAGATTATTCTGAATGCTCCAACTAAGTCAGGCCACCAGGCTACAGGTTGCCAACAAGAGTCTAAAAATACTGTGAATGTCTGAAAATATTGATACATCATTCTCTGACATTCATAAGTGTCCACATAATGTATTTGGAAAATATTAAACATTAATCACGAGACAATTGTTAACATTGTAATTAGGAATTAAACTAGTTAAAACATTGATAGAAAATGATTTAAGATAATGATTTATATTAATTTAACAGGTTAAAAATATATAAATAACCTGACTCCTATGAGGACCTCCTAGGAAGTCTGAGACTCCTGTTCTTTTGTGTGGATTCTCAAAAATGAATTGGATCGTTCATTTTGACCTCACTACAAAAAAAAGACGTTCGGTCTGCAGTTTGCAACCTATCAGACAAGCCTTTAACAATGGAGATAACAGAAGTAACAGTACTTGTTGACTTCATTGCAGCATTTAGACGGATACGGAATCTCAACTTTTTTTTTGTCCCATCTTTCCCATCCTAAGGTTGCACAATGACTAAGACTATCTATTCAACAGATGAGTATAATCCATGATAACCAAGTTTGTCCAGGGCCGTTGAGAGAGAATTAATATATGAGCAGTTGGAGAGTGCAAACCATAGGCATTTAAAAAAATAAATGAAAAAAATCTTTTGAGGAAAACCAAAAGTTTGGTGGTGCCTAAAAGCAGATAGTTGGGTGCTGTGGGGTGGTGAACATAGAGATTTTGAAGGACACCACACAATAATGGATGCAGTAAACGCATGCTTTTCCCAATGGCATGTTGTCCAGATCCAATAGTGAACACAAGAATGTATCCTTTCTATACACACACACAGATTACTTTACAAAAATAATATTTTCTTTGAACAATTTATTATATTTAACAACAGCCTTCAATGTTTAAGTTGGTTCTCCAGCAAAAAATAAAGAAACTGTACCTTGTAAACAGCATCAAGAAAACGAATGTCATTTTTTCCTGCAAGTTCCACTCCAGATGCTATTAGCTGCTCGGTCACATATGTGGAATACGAGGTGAAGGCATAGCTCATGATTGGCAGAAAGGCTGCAGGATCACCTTTTGCAAGACTGTAAAAAATAAAATAAAATCTTAAGTGCAAACAGTTTATATCCCCAACAACCATTAACTGACTTCCCATGTTAATCTCACTGAATACAGTTGAGTGCCTGATTCCAAACAGGCTAGTAATTTACACTTCATTCAAAAATGACAATTTACATAATCAGCCAGGTGGCCGAACTAAACCGAGTCAGAGCATTGAATGCTTCAAATGTGCCAAGTGATCCCACACTGAGCCTTGACAGATCATTCAGATTTGAAATATACACACAGCCAATAAGTAGAGAAAAAAAAAATTGACATCTATCATTGGTGCATGTTTGATACATTTATACTGTGGCAGAATTTCTTTTCTCATTTTGCATTAGCAGGGCATTCTTCCCGAGGAATGCTACGTTAAAAACATGCAAAATATAGCAGATGCTGGAATCCGAAATAAAACACACAAATCGCATGGAATATTCAAGCAAGGTCGCGCAGCATATTTGGAGAAAAAAAACTGGGTGAACGCTTCCCTTGACCAGACAGAGATCATCACCAAAGGTCAGAACAATCATCACAGCAGAGTTTTTCAACTTATGAAAGGTTTACAACTCTTAATCTTAACTCTTGCTCTCCCTATAGATGCTGCCCGACATATGGAATATTTTGTGTTTATTTTACATTAAATATTTCTTCTGATTCATCTGGTTTATGTACACTAAAAAAAATAGTGTGCAACAATTGACCCCAGCATCCCTAGATTAGTAGAGATGGAATGAAAATTAACCACAGGAAGCACATCAGCATTTTCTTCCCAGAACTCAGATTGTGCACAAGCCACACTATTCAATTGCTGTAGGCTTAGACAGAGAACCTGCCAGTCATTGCCAGAATCCAAGTCATGTTGAATTTCCATCTACTTTAATCAATTTAATCAATCAGAAAAATGATGCCACGGTAAAAGACATGCCATGATTTTATTATCTTACATTCTTATGAAAATTTATTTTGAATCAGTATCTTACATTCTTAGCACACCGCATGTGTGAATGACTCGAGTATCCTTAATGGAAAATACATTTAAAAAACAACCTAACATGGACAGGTGGGACTAATATAGAAGGGGTATCTCTTTTGGCATGGGCAAGTTGGACCGAAGGGCCTGTTTCCATGCTGCATAACTATTAAGCATAATATGTATAAACATTTAACTCATTTGCCTTCAACTTCTTGCACTGTTTTAATAGATATTTAAAATATTTTATTTGAATGCTAATTTACATCAAAATCTTGTATCAAAGCCACATAATTCAAATTCAAGGAGAGGTCTGAGCTTTAGTTTTGAACCAAATTATAATAGAAAAATTAGGTCACTAAATTTCAATTTAATTAGCATTATACAATCGTTCTTAAGAAACAAAATGTGAAAGTTTATGGACATTGACATTATTCAATAAACAATCCACATTGATATGTAATTCGTCTCAATAACGACACCAACAAATGGCAAATCTTCATTCTTAACAATTTAACTAAAATGAATACTATAATAAAATATCCATTCTCTGTGGTTTAACATTTGGATATTTAATTTTTTGACATTTTAATATATATTTTCTATTGCAATGAGGAAGGCTGTCTAATAAACTCAGTCCAAACATCCAATTAAAAATTTACCAACTCTTCTTCTGAAAGCATTGTATTTGCTACTGTGGTTGGCCTTTAGTTTAATCTTTAGATCCAGTTACTGTGCAATAAATTTCTACTCTGCAGTCATTAACCATGTGTATAAAAGCAAAATCGACTTCAAATGATGTGAACTTCAAAGCCATCGGATATTTGATGTTTAATTCTGGTCTATTTTATTTGCAGTACTGGTTAATGTAATCCTGATCTTATTTACAAAAACTATCCCACAATTATCAGAGACCGTAATCCTTCCTCCTTCTTCAATAAAAACATTCCAAGGCTAAGCCATAAAAGAGAAAGTTGTTGCTGAAGTTTTGGCTTTGTCCAACTTGAATGATACCAGCTGACATTTCCTCAACTGGAGCCAAACAGAAAGCATCTGGAAAAAAACACTGTACTACAGGGACATCCCTCTTAATGGAACCAACCAGGAATCAAATAATTAACCCCCTATTGTTCAATCCGTTCAGCTCTCCACCAGCTGCCGAGGAATGTCATGTACACAAAAAAATAATTTTAAACCTTCCCATGTTAGTTAAAAGTACCAAACATTTTTGGGCATAAGATTCTTATGCCCAAAAATGTTTGGTACTTTTAACTAACATGGGAAGGTTTAAAATTATTGTTTTGTGTACATGACATTCCCTGGCATAAGATTCTTATGCCCTTTGAATCTCCACTACGACTCAATAAGATAATGGCTGATCTTCTAACTCAGTTTCACTTTGCCGCACACTCTCTGTCATAGATATATAGACATAGACATATGACATGGAGTCATACAATGTGGAAACAGGCCCTTCAGCCCAATTTGTTCACACCAACACCATGTCCCATCTACACACTAGTCCCACCTGCCTGCATTTGGCCCACATCGCGCTAAACATATCCTATCCATGTCTAAATGTTTTTTAAACACTGCTATAGTATCTGCTAAAAATCTCTCAAATTATACTATTGTATCAGTCTCACCCCTAGCTTTTTAAAAAAATTCAAAATATACTTTATTCGAAAAATAAATATACAATACATGATCCTTACAAAACTCCATTCTCTAAGGCTATACATACATGCAATACTGCTTACACAAAGTACACAGATTTATCCCCCACCCTTGCCACTCATGTGGTCCACGGGCGTGGAATCCCTTCCCTTATTTTGAGGGGCATCTCCACCACACCCTGCCCCCCCCCCCCCCCCATGTCCAGCAGCGGAAGGACCCTAGACTGTGGTCGTTCCCAACCGAGCCTTGTCATTGGCTGCACCAAGCTTCAGTGCTTCCCTCAGCACGTACTCCTGCAGTCTGCAGCAGGCCAGTCGGCAACATTCCCCGACAGACATCTCGCTCCGCTGGGTGGTCAACAATGCTCGGGCAGACCAAAGAGCATTTTTCACCGAGTTGATGACATTCCAGCAGCACTCGATGTCAGTCTCTGAATATCCTCTGTGATGGAGCTGTTCAGAATAAACAGTGACAGGGACCCTTGCAGACCTCCAGAGACTCTCTTTGCAAATCCACACTCTGCAAAGAGGTGGGCAACCGTCTCCTCTCCATAGCAGCCGTCCTGAGGGCAGCGTGCACTGGTGGTGAGTTGTGGGGATGAGGCATTTTGCCAGATAAGCTGGGCAGTCTGCTCTGGGAACCACGCCACAGGTTCCATGGAGTCATTTCCCTGCAGTGCCTGCAGGACGTTCCGTGCTGACCACTGCCCGATGGACTTGTGGTCAAAGAATTGCATGGCATCTGCGCCAGGCCCATTCTTCGCAACACCGGGGACCGGTAAAACCTCAGCTGGTAGTGACACTTGGTGCCCACGTGCCTTGGCTCTACGCTCCGCCTTATGCAGCAGCGTGTTCCAGTCACATGCCACCCTCTGTGTAAACCTTAACAATCAAAAGGCTATCAAAATGCATCTCGAATAGCTGCTTGTTAAGCCGCGCTGGGAACAAAGATGACGAGCATCTGTTCCATTTCTGTGGGTTGAAGCACTCAGAATAGCCAACAAAGTTTTGCCACAAAAGGTGCCTGGCAGGACAAATGGCTGGGTAGATTAGGAGCGGTTCACAGGTCTTATGTGTGCTCCTGACAAAGTTAATTTCTTAAAAAGCAGATAGCAACAAAAACTGTTAAAGGTAAACAGTGGCAATCTTTAATTGATTCGTCAGATAGGAGTGGCAAAGATCTACAATGAGCACAAACGTTGCTCAGTGCTTCTCAGGCTCCCACTCACAGGACAAAGAAGAGTTAGCACAATTATACATTTTCCTTATCGGTAAAACACTCCTACCAAGTCTGAATATGACATGACTGAAAGATTCTGTATCCTTTCAGAATATTAGAAAAGTTGGGTCCAAATCAAGCTCATCCAATAACAAGTTATTACCTATCTCTGGAGCATCAGCTATTTTTTTCAATCTTGGCTTCTTTATGGCCTTGAATGAAGCACATGTTCTTCTTACAGCAGGCTGCCATCTTAATGGCTTTATTGAAAAGACAACCTGTCCTCCATATTGTGTTCCATCTAATTTACAAAGTCATTCAGACTTGGCACCGAACCATTCTTTTGTTCTACTAGATCATGCTTTTGTAGAAGAACGACTCCATTTTAGATTTGTCTATTAGATTTAACTATTAGCTCTTTCATTTCGACATCGAGATGTTCATAATCCACTCAGTAGTCATAGGACTGGGATTCCTGGAGGCAGTGGCTTTACCAGAATGATGCCTGGATTAGAAGGCTTCAGCTACTGGGAGAGGCTGACTAGACTTGGATTGTTTTCTCTGGAACATATATAGAACATATCTGAAGTATATAAAAGTATGAGAGGCATAGATAGAGTAGAAAGTCAGACGCTTTTTCTCAGGGTGGAAATGTCCAACAATAGAGAGCATAGCTATAAAGTGTGAGAGGGAAGGTTTAATGGAGATGTGCAGGGCAAGTTTGTTAATGTAGAGTAGTGGGGGGCTGGAATGTATTGCCAGGGGTGGTGGTGGAGGCAGATACATTAGTGACGTTTAAGGGTTTTTTTGATTGGCACATGCAAGTACAAGGAATAGAAGGATATGGATCATGCACAGACAGACGACATCAGTTTAACTTGGCATCATGTTCAGCACAAACATTGTGCATCAAAGGGCCATTCCTCTGCTGACTGTTCTATGTTCTACGTCACATATTTTAAAAAAGTGTACGAGAACATTTTTGCATATTTTCCTCAGTTCACCTGATATTCTCATCCCATGACAGAGCTCAGTAGATTGTTCATTTCACCAATCTGGTATTAAGCATGTTAGTTACATAACAAGTCCACTGCAGCTGCGTACAATTAACTTGGGATGTTTGTTTCAAAAAAATATTTGTCCATCTATCGTTCCAATGGATTTGTAGATTTTGTGGTGCCCGTCGTAAGTAGTCAAGGTCCGAGATCAGGTTGGCCATGAGCTTTGTGCCAGATTTGAGGTCTTTATCTTGAAATGCCAAATTTCAATTTGCTTAATAATGAAATGTACACTGTTCCAAAGTGGAGAAATACAAATATCTATATACTCCAAGTGTATAAATATCTCCACTTCTAAATGACAGGGGCCTGGGGAATGTGGTAGAGCATTTCTTGAAAGCGGTGTCACAGATAGATAGCACATTAATCGGTCAGAGTATTGAGTACAAAGTGATTTCACGGTTGACACTTGACCCTTACTTTACCACACAACGCCTTCTGGAGTACAAGCGGTGAACATCCGGTAAGCACTTACTATGGTTGCCAGTACAGCGGGCCAGTCTTCTGTCCCAGCATCCGGATTCCACGCTGACTGGTTCCACACTCACGGACCCCGGGCTATCTGTCCCCGTGGCCGGTGTTTGGCAGCTGAAACGCATTGGCTGGTCTACTGACAGGGAAGGGAAACCATCCTGTGTGTGGATCGTGTGGGTGAATCACCCTGTGTGTGGGTCAGGGTCTGGGGGTCGGCGTCCGGTGCCAGTGCATCTGGGTGGGCGGAGGGAACAGACTGTCCCCGACTCTGCTGCAGCTGACGGGGACGTTGCCGGGTTTATGGCCCCGTGCGTCCGCTGCCTGGAGCCGCGGCCCCGCTCCACCTGGCCCAGTGTGTAGGCGCTGCTGACCCACAGCCCGTCACAGTGCGGACGCACAGGGGGAGAAGGGGTGGAGGGCACCCGAGGGATCTGCTCCTTCGGCCGCTTACACCTTGGTGCTCGGGTTCAGAGCGCTCAGTCATCCTCCAGCTCCGGGTGGTCGTGGGCCGGGACCTGCCCTCAATCCGCCGGCACACTGCTCTTTCGCAAGTCAGTGAGCAGCAGTGATTTGAGCCGTTTTTTCCAGGTAAGGACGTATGCGTTTCGTGTGTTACTAAGTATGCAGGAAGCTGCCTTGTACTCCAGAGGCTTGAGCGACTCCGTGCATCACACCCTTTGAACTTATGACCTTCCGTGCAACATCATTATAGAAGCTGGATTGTTACGTTACAGTTATACAAGACATTGGTGAGGCCACATAGTTTAGTTTATTGTCACGTTTACTGAGGTACAGTGAAAAGCTTTTGTTGCATGCTATCCAGTCAGCAGAATGACAATACATGATTACAATCAAGCCATTTACTGTGTATAGATACATGACGAGGAGTTTGGAGCATCCTGTTTTGGTCACCCGGTTGTAAGAAAGATGTTTTTTAAACTGGAAAGGGTGCAGAGAAGCTTTACGGGGATGTTGCCAGGACTCGAGCACCTGAGCCCCAAGGAGGACAGACAAGGACTTTATTCTATGGAGCACAAGAGGATGAGGGGTGATCTTATAGAGGCGAATAAGATCATGAGAGGAATAGACAGGGTAAATACAGTCTTTTAACAAGAGTTGGGGAATCAAGAACCAGAGGACATAGTTTTAAGGTGAGGTAGAAAATTTAGAGAGTACCCGAGGGTCAACATTTTCCACACAGAGGGTGAGGGTGTGTGGAACAAGCTGCCATTGGTAGTTGGCAGGTACTATCATAATGTTTAAAAGATATTTGGACAGGTGCATGGATAGGATAAGTTTAGAATGATATGGGCCAAACTGAGGCAGGTGGAACTAGTACAGATCGGCATGTTGGTCGGCGTGGGCAAATTGGACAAAAGGCTTGTTTCCACACTATTACTATGACCAATCCCCTTATTCTCAAATTAGGCCCTATTTTTAGATTGGTTATTCAGTAGTGAAGGGATTTGAGAACCTGACAGTCAAGTCAAGTTTATTCATCACATACACATACGAAATGTGCAGTGAAATGAAAAGTGTCAATGCTTGCGGATTGTGCAAAAAAACTACAAAACAGAATGGAACAGAATCGCATATTACATATTTGTGGGAGGAAAAAAACGAAAAAAACAGCAATTTAAAAAAGACACCACACAACACTGCCTTACTTCAATTCTCTTCTTAGGTCTTTATCCCAGGTATCAGTAAACCTTTCTTGTATTCCCTCAAAGGCAAATATTTCCTTCCTTAAGCAAGGAGTCCAAAAACATACAGAATTCTCCAAGTGTGGTCTCACCAAGGGAAAATATAATTGCAGTAGATCTTGTTAGCAATAAGATATTATAAACAATCATTTAATTTCTTTAACATTTAATTAGAGAATCTCAAGACAGATGCTGAGCTGACTCAAATGATTTAGAAATGTACAAAGTGGCAGTGATGGGGGGTAAGAATGAGGTACAGTTCCAAAATAAAGGAAATTCAAGTTGGATATCCATTCTGAGTACTAAACAGTAAGCTCAACAGCAAAGTGAATCTGTACAAATCAAAGTTCAATTCAAATGTCAGTTTCTTTTGTTGACTATTTTTATGTTTTAATTGGTTTATATGCACTTAATTGGTTTCTAACAAAAGATAATGCTTTGTAAAGAGGATGAAACAAAATAAGTTAATAACTTTCCTGCAGTAGTGCATTATGACAAGGACGACTTGCTTCCACCCTTGTGCAGTGGATTCTGGGGGTGGCTAAAGTGTGGCTGAACTCTGCCACATACGAGGCAGATAGTTTAAGATATTATGTGGCACTTCAGCCATTGCCTCAATAACCCCACAGAAAATTAGCAATAATAAACGTTTACAATATATTTAAAAGGGTATAGATTTTTAAGATAACCCGTACACTACATGCTTCGTATAAAAAGCTACAGATCTGAAAAGTCATAGAATTATACAGCATGAAATCATGCCTTTCTGCCCAACTCGTTCATGCAGAAGAAGTTGCCTAGCTGGTCCCATTTGCCTGCATTAGACCAATATCCCTCTAAACCTTTCGTGTCCCTGTACCTGTCCAAATGATGTAATTGTACCTGCCTTAACCAGTTGTACCTACCTTGACCAGTACCTGCCTTAACCAGTTGTACATGCCTTAACCAGTTCCTCTGCCAAGTTGTTCCATATATCTATATTCCACAACACCCCACACCCCTCACACTTTGTGTGAAAAAGTGGTTGCTCAAGTTCCTATTAGGTTTTTCCCCTCTTGCCTTAAATTTAGCTTATGATTCCCCTTCCTTGGGAAAAAGTACGTTCACCTGGTCTATGCCCCTCATGATTTTGTGCATCTCTGATGTCACCGGACATTATCCTACACTCCAAGGAATGAAATGTTAACCTGCTCAACCTCCCTACAACTCAAAGCATCAAATCCCGGCAACAATCTCATCAATCTCCTTTACACTCTTTCCAGCTTAAAGACGTCTTTCCAATAGCAGAGTGACCAAAATTGTACGCATTACTTAAAGACCTCCCCAATACCTTGTATAACTGCAACATGTCCCAACTCATGTTGTCAATGCTCTGACTTATGAAGGCCAGCATGGCAAACTCCTACTTCACCACCCCATCTACTTGTGATGCCACTTTCAGGGAATTATGTACCTGTATTTCCAAGTCCCTCTGTGAAAGTTCGACCCTACTTTGACTTCACATAGGCAACACCTTGCATTTATCTGGCGAATACAATTTACAATACTTGGAATATTAGTTTACAGGTTTGTTTTTTTAACCAAATCAATTATTGATTATTGACAAAAGATTAGTTTGTTTATTTAGCTGGTAAATCATGAGTGGCATATCAATTTAAATATGTCGCACAGAGTGCGAGGCAATAAAAAATATTATTTGAAGATGGCTTGCAATTGATGCTTTGCCACAGAAAGGGATTTGAGACAGAGAGAGACCACTGCATTTCGTACAAGAAAATCAGACAATAGGAAACAGATGGATAGTGTGCGACTGCTGGATTTATTTAAAGATTTATTTCCTCTCAGAAAGGTGAGAATGTTAACATTGGAAATCTACCAATCTCTTTAAGAATCACCTGGTTACCAGCAGTGGGATAATGATTATCAAAGCATGGAGATTAGATCACAAATGCCAGTTTCAATAGATAATAAACAGGTGCAGGAGTTGTCCATTCGGCCTTTCAATGTGATCATGGCTGATCATCCACAATCAGTACCCCGTTCTTGCCTTCTCACCATATCCCTTGACTCCATTATCTTTAAGAGCTCTATCTAACTCTCTCTTGAAAGCACCCAGAAAATTGGCTTCCACTACCTTCTGAGGCAGAGAATGCCACAGATTCACAACGCTCTGGGTGAAAAACTTTTTCCTCATCTCAGTTCTAAATAACCTACCCCTTATTCTTAAACTGTGGCCGCTGGTTCTGGACTCCTCCAACATCAGGAACATGTTTTCTACCTCTAGCATGTCCAATCCTTTAATAATCTTATGTGTTTCAATAAGACCCCCTCTCATGCTTCTAAATTCCAGAGTATACAACCCCAGCCAGTCCCGCCATCCCGGGAATTAACCTCGTGAACCTGCACTGCACTCCCTCCATAGCAAGAATGTCCATCCTCACATTTGGAGACCAAAACTGCACACAATCCTTCAGGTGCGGTCTCACTATGGCCCTGTTCAATTGCAGAATGACCTCTTTGCTCCTATACTCAACTCCTCTTGTTATGAAGGCCAACATGTCATTAGCTTTCTTCACTGCCTGTTGTACCTGCATGCTTATTTTCAGTGACTGATGAACAAGGACCCCCAGATCTAGTTGTATTTCCCCTTTTCCCAACTAGACACCATTCAGTAATCAAATTAAAAATTAAGGAATTTGAAACTATGATAAATATACTGAGAGCAATATTCTCATCGAAAGGAGACACAGATACGAAATCAAGCTGGACATTGGTACACTCCGTTCTTAATGTGAATGCATAGATAACCCTGGAGAGCCTGAGCAATATGGAAAATATTGTTTTATAGACTTTGATAGTGTTAGAGTTCAAGTTTCTGGCTTCATATGCAAAGAATGTATCCAAATGTCTGGATGAATACAAAATAAAAAATTTCATTACCGATTAGAAAGGCTAATAAACTTTACCTCTTTCTGTTTTTGGTTCAAGACAAGCTTGGTGATTTCATAACTGATTCAGCCAGCCGAAACTGCAGTTCACAGATTATTTTGCTCCACAAACTAAGTGTTTATGTCCTTAGTTACTAACAATACAGACATGTGTTTGCGCATCCATCAGTGCTCTAGATTTTTTGGCAGTCTTGTTAAATACTGAACTAGATTCACATAAGGGGTTCATTGGGAAGGATGACAGAAGTCCTTTCAGGGAAAGAAATTCAACAGCTTTGTGATCAATTTTCCCAATACCAACCTTATATTTCCTCATTATTTTGCACATTCTCAAACTATTGTGGATATGACCACTGGATTTTAGCCTCATAACGTAAAAACTATATGACTTCCAACTGAAATTACATGCTCAATGATTTAAAAATAAAATGTATATTATTAGAATTTTCTCTTTCTAGAAGCAGCATGTTAATGCAGATATAATGTTATTTCATGTAGATATCAAAGATCCGAGAGGTGTCCTCTCTTCCACTGTTATCAGTCTCTTGAAAGGACCACTCATATGCTAGGGAAGAAAATTCCAATCTTCCAATCTACCTTGTTGTGGCTCTTGCAATTTGTTTTAATATTAACTTTATACCTGTAACACTACAGTCTGCAATCTGTTTTACTTCTCTTGTGCCCTAGCTTATGTACTCACCATTTGCCTGGATATGACAAAAAATAAAGTTTTTCACTGTACCTCAGTACTCATAACAATAATAAACCAACATCAATACCATATTACATCTTCTGAGCCTAAGCTTAGATGCACAAAACAGGGAAAATGTCTATTTTAAAGCACAAAAATCTACAATGCCCTCCATAATGTCTGGGACCAAGACCCATAATTTATTTATTTGCCGCTATACTGCACAATTTGTGATTTGTGATTGAACAAAAAATTACATGTGGTTAAAGTGCATAATGTCAGATTTTATTAAAGGGTATTTTTATACATTTTGCTTTCACCATGTAGAAATTACAGCTGTGTTTATACATAGTCCCCCATTCCAGGGCACCATAATGTTTGGGACACATGGCCTCACAGGTGTTTGTAATTGCTCAGGTGTGTTTAAATGCCTCCTTAATGCAGGTATAAGAGAGCTCTTAGCACCTAGTCTTTCCATCACATTTGGAAACTTTTATTGCTGTTTATCAACACGTGGACCAAAGTTGTGCCAATGAAAGTCAAAGAAGCCATTATGAAACATAGAAACAAAAATAAAACTGTTAGTGACATCAGCCAAACCTTAGGCTTACCAAAATCAACTGTTTGGAACATCATTAAGAAGAAAGAGAGCACTGGTGAGCTTCCTAATTGCAAAGGGACTGGCAGGCCAAGGAAGATCGCCACAGCTGATGACAGAAGAATTCTCTCTATAAGAAAGAAAAATCCCCAAACACCTGTCCGACAGATCAGAACCACTCTGCAGGATTCAGGTGTGGATTTGTCAATGACCACTGTCTGCAGAAGACTTCATGAACAGAAATACAGAGGCTACACTGCACGATGCAAACCACTGGTTGTCCGCAAAAATAGGATGTCCAGGTTACAGTTTGCCAAGAAGTACTTAAAAGAGCAACCACAGTTCTGGAAAAAGGTATTGTGGACAGATGAGACTAAAATTAACTTATATCAGAGTGATGGCAAGAGCAGAGTATGGAGGAGAGAAGGAACTGCCCAAGATCCAAAGCATACCACCTCATCTGTGAAACACGGTGGTGGGGGTGTTAAGGCCTGGACATGTATGGCTGCTGAAGGTACTGGTTGACTTATCTTCATTGATGATACAACTGCTGATGGTAGTAGCATAATGAATTCTGATGTGTATAGACATCCTATCTGCTCAAGTTCAAATAAATGCCTTAAAACTCATTGGCCGGCGATTCATTCTACAGCAGGCAATGATCCCAAACATACTACTAAAGCAACAAAGGAGTTTTTCAAAGCTACAAAATTGTCAATTCTTGAGTGGCCAAGTCAATCACCCAATCTGAACCCAATTGAACATTCCTTTTATATGCTGAAGAGAAAACTGAAGGGGACTAGCCCCCAAAACAAGCACAAGCAAAAGATGGCTGCAATACAGGTCTGGCAGAGCATCACCAGAGAAGACACCCAGCAACTGGTGATGTCTATGAATCGCAGACTTCAAGCAGTTATTGCATGCAACAAAATGCTAAACATAACTACTGTCATTTACATGACATTATTGTGTCCCAAACATTATGGTGCTCTTTAATAGGGTGACAATGTATAAACACTGCTGCAATTTTTACATGGCAAAACCAAAATGTATAAAAAATACCCTTTATTAAAATCTGACAATGTGCACTTTAACCACATGTGATTTTTTTTCTATTACAAATCTCAAATTTATATAAATAGCAGGTCTTTGTCCCAAACATTATGGAGCGCACTGTAACTTGCTGATTAACAGAAACGATGCCCATCTTCTGGTTTGTTTAAACAATCACACTGTAGCAGTCTGAAGAACGGTCTCAACCCAAAACATCAGCATTCCTTCTCTCCGGAGATGCTGCCTGTCCCGCTGAGTCACTCTAGCATTTAGTGTCTATCTTCGGTGTAAACCAGCACCTGCAATTCCTTCCTACACGTTATAATCCTTTACTTACCCAGTGCAATCAATATCTTGTGGATAATTCAATGAACGAAGTATTTGTTCTAATTTTCGAAGGGATCCCCGCAGATCACCAGTTGTCATCTTGAACCTACAGCATGATCAAAAAACATATAGACTTGCCTTAGTTGATTGTAGTTAATAAAAATTATTCATGACTGTCATTTTGGTAAACCAACAAACTCCACAGATCTTAGAAATAGCAGTGGTATGAGTATCCAGTAAACCTGTTTTATTTTGTATAAGAACAGGAAGATATAACACTTTCAGCATATTCACATTTCATAGCTTCACTGCAGATCTGCCCTCAATTAATTTACCGCAATTTGTTCTAAATCTCTATTCTCTAGATTAGTAACCATTAACCAATCTCAGTTTTGATAACTTTAATTGACCCATGTTAGTAGCCCTTTATGGATAAAATGGGGCCGATATGTCTGAAGAAGGGTATCGACCTGAAAGGTCACCTATTCCTTTTATCCAGAGATGCTGCCTGACCCACTGATTTACTCCAGCTTTTTGTGTCTGTCTTCACTTTAAACCAGCATCTGCAGTTCCTTCCTATACATTTCACTCCATGGTTTAATTCCTAAATTACCCGTCTCGAAAATGTTTCCAAAAATAGGAATAGATATATAGTGCTATATTAGTGAATCACCTTATCATATTAACAGAATTAGATCATTTGTCAAACCTCTAATTATGCAAAAGCTGTGTAAGAGGAATATGATTAACCTTTTAGATTAATGTCATGTCAAGGCTGAGAGAGATAGACCTTTAAGGCAAGGGAGGGCATCAGGCAAGAGAGTAAAGCTGCAGCCAACGTAAGATCAAGACAGATAGGCCTACAAGTGTTCTTCTCTGTTAGTCTTTTCATTAGAAATGACAGTTTTTGTAATGTGGTCACTTACTTTAATCTGAGGTAGTGACTGTCAAACCAGTAGAGAAACAAAGGGATTGGAGAGAGCGAGAGAGGCAGGAATATGCGGGGATCGCTGGTCGGCGCGGACCCGGTGGCCCAAAGGGCCTGGTTCCACGCTGTATCTCTAAACTAAACTAGAATCAGCATTCTGAAGACAAAAGAAAAAGGAAAAATTCCCAGCCTATGTAGCAAGATGAAATGCATAGGAAACGGAAGCAGATTTCTGTGTCATTACAAGCTCAATGTGGTGTGTGTAAGAAGAGTCCTTTGCCAATCAGCCTGAATGTTTTCCTTTTTTTTCTCCATGAAAGATTAATTTGCCGAACATTACCAACATTTTTGATTTTTATTTCCGACTTTCAGAAGTAACAAGATTTAGTCTTCACCTCCATGAAAGGAAGTACAGTAACTTTAAGGGCCTGTCGCACTGAGGCGATTTTTTTAGGCGTCATAGTCGTAGCAGGTCGCGGAAAAACCAGTGACTGGACCCAACGACAATGTCTACGACAATGTTTACAACAAGCTACAACAACGTACCGCCTAGTCGACGTCAAGCTACCGACAACCGCCGACCCATTAGGACGTCCACCTCCGACCACACAGGCGACAACCTACAACAACCAAAGTCAACCTACGTCCACCCAGCAATTTCGAAGGAGAAAATAGAGTTGGATTGGACACACCCTCATGAAACCTGCCACAAACATCACCCTTCAAGCCCTGAAATGGAACCCCCCCCAAGGAAAAAAGAAAAGAGATCTCCCCAGGAACAGCTGGAGAAGAAATGTCTGAGAGTAGGCTCAACTGGGGAGATCTCGAAAGAACTGCCAACAACCGAGTGAGGTGGAGGACATTTGTCAATGTCCTATGATCCTTAGAGGAGCAAAGGGTTTAAGAAGAAGAAGAATTCTGAGTATATATCGTGTTATATACTTGAATTGTGTAGAACACGATTAGTGAATATAACAACACTATTTGTATGCTGGAGGCTGAATTGGTCAGAGCGCAATTTCAAATGGAAAATTAAGAACCACTTAAATGTTACTTTGGAAATTGACAAGAGGCAAAATAACTGTCCCAGAAAAGAAACAGAGGCAAAAAAACAGTTTCCAAGTAACCTCTTCCAAATAATCAGACTCCTTTGTCTCTTAAGAACACAGTTGCTAATTTCACTAAGCCAATGAAACTGACAAGGAATCACATCTATCAATACTTTGGTTAGTCTAACCAGAGCAGCCGAAGAAAACCCATGCGGTCACAGGGCGAATGTACAAACTCCATATAGCCAGCACCCATTGTCAGGATAGAACCAGGGTCTCCGACGCTGTAAGGCAGCAACTCTACTCCTGCGTCACTGTGTTATGCAACGATATTCTATTAAACAATGTAACATAAAGCCTTTAGTATTTTTTGCTTGTGATGACAAATATAAACTTATAGATATTAAAAATACCTTTATTCTGCAATACAAATGTTACTGAGAGTCTGAAACTAGCCCCTAATTTCCTTTTGCTGGTTAATGCAATCACTTTCATACATAATTTTCTATAATGTAAGGTCGCTTAGGAACACAATGATCATGTTGTAGCAGAACTACCCATTGTATTAAATCTAAAGAAAATGTTTAATAATGCAAAGATTAGGAACATGGTAGAATTCATCAAAGATGACCAGTAAATATGCGGTGCTGTTCAACCAGTTTGCGCTCAGCCTCATTTGACAATGGAGGTGGCCCAGGACATAAAGGTCAGTGTGGGAATGGGAGGGAGAGTTAAATTGTTTAGCAACCAGAACTCCAGAGAAAAGATGAGTTGGCCACAAATGCAAAGGTATTCGAGTACAAGAGCAAGGACTTCCTTCCAAAGGCTATAATCTTTGCTTCCTTCTGCAGAGATGTGGGGCCTTGGGGAAATAATTCATGGAGGATTGTGTACAATTTAAGTCACTTTCCATAAAAATAGATATATTTGCATTAGAGGCATTGCAATTGATTTTTGAAGTTGCCAATCTGGCACATGAGAATCATAGATGGAGGGAGAGATAGATCAGCCATGATTGACCTATCACATGATCACAGGGGCTGATGGAGAGAATTTGCAGCAGTGTTATGGGGAGAGAGAGAGAGAGAGAATGGTATTGAGTCCTGCACTGGATGTTAAGAGCTTAAACTAGAGCAGAGACATAAAATGCTGGAGCAACTCAGCGGGACAGGCAGCAACTCTAGAGAGAAGGAATAGGTGACGTTTCGGGTCGAGACCCTTCTTCAAACTCGTATCGACCTGAAGCGTCGCCCATTCCTTCTCTCCGGAGATACTGCCTGTCCCGCCGAGCTACTCCGACATTGTTGTGCCTGTATTCCGCGGATGGGGATGAATGGAGGGACCACGGGGACTGATGAGGGGGACGAGGGGTGACAATCTCCCCGTAGCAGAAGCAACGCTGAAGCCCCCTCGCCGTCCGTGCCCCGAGGTGTGTGGGTTGCCACCATCTGGATGAGGCATACAAATTTGCCAGAAAAAGCAGCCTACCGGAGGACTGGGAGAAATTCAGAATCCAGCAGAGGAGGACAAAGGGCTTAATTAGGAAAGGGAAAATAGATTATGAAAGGAAACTGGCAGGGAACATAAAAACTGACTGCAAAAGTTTTTATAGATATGTAAAGAGAAAGAGACTAGTTAAAACAAATGTTGGTCCCTTGCAGTCAGAAACAGGTGAATTGATCATGGGGAACAAGGACATGGCAGACCAATTGAATAACTACTTTGGTTCTGTCTTCACTAAGGAAGACATAAATAATCTGCCGGAAATAGCAGTGGAACGGGGGTCAAATAAGATGGAGGAACTGAGTGAAATCCAGGTTAGCCGGGAGGTGGTGTTGGGTAAATTGAACGGATTGAAGGCCGATAAATCCCCAGGGCCAGATAGTCTGCATCCCAGAGTACTCAAGGAGGTAGCCACAGAAATAGTGGATGCATTAGTGATAATTTTTCAAAATTCCTTAGATTCTGGAGTAGTTCCTGAGGATTGGAGGGTAGCTAATGTAACCCCACTTTTTAAAAAAGGAGGGAGAGAGAAAGCGGGGAATTACAGACCAGTTAGTCTAACATCGGTAGTGGGGAAACTGCTAGAGTCAGTTATTAAAGATGGGATAGCAGCGCATTTGGAAAGTGGTGAAATCATTGGACAAAGTCAGCATGGATTTACGAAAGGTAAATCATGTCTGACAAATCTGATAGAATTTTTCGAGGATGTAACTAGTAGAGTGGATAAGGGAGAACCAGTGGATGTGTTATATCTAGACTTTCAGAAGGCTTTCGACAAGGTCCCGCATAAGAGATTAGCATACAAACTTAAAGCACACGGTATTGGGGGTTCAGTATTGATGTGGATAGAGAACTGGCTAGCAGACAGGAGGCAAAGGGTAGGAGTAAACGGGTCCTTTTCAGAATGGCAGGCAGTGACTAGTGGGGTGCCGCAAGGCTCAGTGCTGGGACCCCAGCTATTTACAATATATATTAATGATTTGGACGAGGGAATTCAATGCAACATCTCCAAATTTGCAGATGATACCAAGCTGGGGGGTATAGTTAGGTGTGAGGAGGATGCTTGGAGGCTGCAGGGTGATTTGGATAGGCTGAGTGAATGGGCAGATGCATGGCAGATGCAGTACAATGTGGATAAATGTGAGGTTATCCACTTTGGTGGCAAAAACATGAGGGTAGACTATTATCTGAATGGTGGCAGATTAGGTAAGGGGGAGATGCAACGAGACCTGGGTGTCATGGTACACCAGTCATTGAAAGTAGGCATGCAGGTGCAGCAGGCAGTGAAGAAAGCAAATGGTATGTTAGCATTCATAGCGAAAGGATTTGAGTATAGGAGCAGGGAGGTTCTACTGCAGTTGTACAGGGTTTTGGTGAGGCCACACCTGGAGTACTGCGTACAGTTTTGGTCTCCAAATCTGAGGAAAGACATCCTTGCCATAGAGGGGGTACAGAGAAGATTCACCAGACTGATTCCTGGGATGTCAGGACTTTCATATGAGGAAAGATTGGATAGACTCGGTTTGTACTCGATGGAATTTAGAAGATTGAGGGGGGATCTTATAGAAACTTACAAAATTCTTAAGGGGTTGGACAAGCTAGATGCTGGAAGATTGTTCCCGATGTTGGGGGAGTCCAGAACGAGGGGTCACAGTCTAAGGATAAGGGGGAATTCCTTTAGGACCGAAATGAGGAAAACATTCTTTACACAGAGAGTGGTGAGTCTCTGGAATTCTCTGCTACAGAAGGTAGTTGAGGCCAGTTCATTGGCTATATTTAAGAGGGCGTTAGATGTGGCACTTGTGGCTAAAGGGATCAGGGGGTATGGAGAGAAGGCAGGTACGGGATACTGAGTTGGATGTTCAGCCATGATCACATTGAATGGCCTACTCCTGCACCTATTTTCTATGTTTCTATCTCCTCCTCACCTCCCGGTCCACTCTCGCCGTTAAACCGCCGCTGGCTCCCGACCTTCCTGGTGATCCGCGTCCATCCGTCCGTCTACCAACGCAGCCCATTGGCTGGCTGGCGTCCCGGACGCGCCACCACTTGAAGCCGATTGGGCGTAGGGCATTTGTTTGCAACCAATCGCGAAAAGGGGTTGGCACCGACTGTTCAACTCTGATTGGCGGAGTCGCCTCCCCCGCCCTCCATATTCACCCCGGCGCCGCGGCTTGGATCCAATTGCCGAGGGGGAAACGTGACTGCTCCACTCTGATTGGCGAAATCCTCCTCCCATCCCGCTCGCGTTCTGCCATTAGACGCCGGCGCCGCCGCTCGGATCCAATCGCGGAGGGGGAAGCCCCGGCTACTCGCATGTGATTGGCGTAGCCGGCCTACCGGGCCGCCCCTTGAATGTGCAGAGCTCGCGCGCGGCGATGGGAGCCTCGCGCCGCCGCTTGAATGTGAACCGCGGCGGGACCGACCGTTGGCCGCCGCCCGGAGCGCGAATGCAGCCGCTGCCCAGCGCATATTCAACAACACACACACACACACACACACACACAGCCAAGAAAAAAACGCTCTTCATCATTAAACCCTGCTTTCACCTTTTACGCCCTTCATAATCATGATGCAAACCAAAAACCGTTTTGGCGGTGCAATCCCTGTCATTGATCGAATTTGCGAACGCAGAAATATAAACGGGGTTCTTGATCTCAAGCTCAGCAGATCAGGCAACTTGCGCTAAAAGTGAGAATAAGGAGCACCGTAGGTTGCAGAGAAGAGGGTGGGTAGAGAACACAGAGGCAGGTAGACACAAAAGCTGGAGTTGTAACTCCGTCTGAAGAAGGGTTTCGACACGAAATGTCACCCCTTCCTTCTCTCCAGAGATGCTGCCTGTCCTGCTGAGTTGCTCCAGCATTTTGTGTCTATCTTTGGTTTAAACCAGCATCTGCAGTTACTAAAAAACATAAAGAAACATGTATTGTATTGCAATGTTACAAAATGTTGAGATTTCAAAAATCAAGTCTGCAATTTATCCCATCAGATAAAGCATAAAAATAAGTTTAATTTGACACCTAATTCTCTTTCATATCTCCAGTATTAAAAAAGTTGGGGCCATTTTCATACTCGGAAATTCGCTTCCTATTGCTTTTCTATTGACTTAACACAAAAGTTGTGATCGAGGACAGTCAAAAGCCCATAACTTCCTTAAAAATTAAGAGAACTTAAAGACATTTTCAGTTATTATAGATTGAAGTATTCTGAAACAAATATGAAACAATCTTACTTGGATGACCTGAAATTAAAGCATATAATTAGTTAGTTACCCAATTGTAGCCAATTACAAAATTCAATTACTAGATCTAAACATTATCCATTTCTTAAGAAAAAATTTTTAAAGAATTTATAGCCTGTGTCCAATTAACAGTCACACAATAATTCACAATATAACATGATTTTTAAATCTAATTGCCATTAATTTATAGGCCAAATTGAAGGAATTTTGTGTATAATGCCTGTAAATTAATGGGCATTTTAAACAGCTTGCGAGTGGGATTTTCTGGAACGCGATGCATTGGAACGTTGCGGTTGCGGTGAATTTAAACCCAATATCGGCAGGAAATGTTCTGCCGGTTCGTATGGGAGCTAAATCACCGTTTCACAACATGAAATATTGATTAAAGTCCCCTAAAAAAGCAAGTTTATATGTAAAAATAAACAGCTTTCACTTACCTGTCCCCTACGTAAAATCGGTCCTCGTTGTCGGCGTTCACGGCATTAGGAGCTAATTTTTATTTTACTGCAGTGATGAAGTAGTCAGGCTATTTATTAAAAAAAACGGACTTACCGGCAGTCGGAACGCATCTCCAGAAATAGATCACACTCCTACAACAGAAAGTTCCGGATGGCAAGGGGAAAACTGCATTTTAACCCCGCCCCCCCTAATGGCGCCAAAGTTGCGCACACGGCCAGCGACAGAACTGCAGCACCGCTACAGGTAAGTTTTGTAACATACCTATATTGTATCTTCTCCCCTACAAACATCAGGCTCTTGAACACCACACAGTACTGACCTCAACTGTGAACTGTAAACTGTTTGCTTGCACTCAGGATTTTGGGTTTTCTTGCATTAACTATCAATTTGCTGAAATGTTGTTTTTATTTATGTCTGTACATCAGTTAGTGTAGTTTACCATGTATTGTCTTTTTGATGACTGGATAGCCACAACAAAAGCTTTTCACTGAACCATGGTACAAGTGACAGTAAACTAAACTGAAAGATTATACATGATTACAATCGATCCATCCAGTGTAGTTACATGATGAGGGGGAATAACGTTTAGTGCAAGATAAAGTCCAGTAAAGCACACCTGCCAGAAATTAATGGTCTATGGCAAAAGAGAAAGCAGTAGATATTGATATAAAAATATCTAATGGAAGATATTGAGCCTGAAAACTGATAAATCCCAAAGACTCTACGTTCAAGAGTTTCAAAAGAGGTGGCTCTAGCATGGCCGTCCGAAGAGGGGGTGCGTTGGGTGCGACCGCACCCCCCTTTTTCTCCCCAGAGAAAGAAAAAAAATCCTGAGAAGAAAAAAAAAAATCTGATTAAAAAAATCAGCATTTCCACTTTGTCGGAGAAGCGCCCGAAATTCTGGTTCCGGCCGCTGTATGATTTGGGAGAAAAAAATCCGACCATCCGTGCATGCACAGTTGCGGACGCAAAATGACGGCGTCTCTCCGTTCGTGTGCAGTGGGCCAGGCAGGATCAGACTGCCATTTGCACTCCACACATTGTGCTCGATGCCTCGTGTCGTCTACTCCAGGTAAGTAAGTAGTGGAATATTGCATTGCAGGTGGGGAGTCTGTTTTTTATCCTCGGTTCAAACTACCCATTAGGAGGTCTAATCTGGCCCGCGGGATAAGGGAGTGCCCATTTCTCCGGGGGGGGGGGGGTGCAGGATGTGGTGTCTGGCCGCCTGTTCCAGCATCTCCATCCGCGGCATCGGAGCTTCACCAACGGGAGACCGTTCTCCCGTCGCCGGGCGAGGGTGGCTGAATCTGAACCCAGCGGCTGTAACCCCGACACCAGACGCCGCTGCAGCGGGGCCCGCTCCCCTCACCTCCCCCCACCGCCAGGGCCCAAGACATCTTCCACCCCCGCTGGGCCCACGCCACCCCCACTGGAAGGGGAGCTGCCAAGGAAAGGTACTCTGAGACGTTGAGGAGCAAGTTCTCAACTAGTGACTCTTCTTCAGTTTGGAAGGGCATGCAAGAAATCACCAGCTATAAGAGGAAAGCCCCCCACTCTTTGGACAATCGTCTGCTGACGAACAACCTGAATGAGTTTTACTGCAGGTTTGAAAATCAGAAACGTAACCCTGGTACCCCCTCCCCAACAAACACAGCCATATCCCAGTCGGCAAAGAATGGACCCTGCACCCTCTCCTTCCCATTCACCACTTCACAGCTACTTAAGGCAAGACTGGATTGCTACCAGTGCCACGTGCTAGTCAGAGTAGAAAAAGGAGGATATTGCAGATGAATCCGTGGCTTGAAAAATGGTGCAAGGGGGAGGCATTCAAATTTCTCGAGCATTGAAACCAGTACTGGGGGAGGTGGGACCAGTACAAACAGGACGGTCTGCACCTGGGCTGAAATGGAACCAATGTCCTTGGGGGGGCTGTTTGCTAGTGCTGTCAGGGAGGATTTAAATTAATCTGGCAGGGGGATAGGAGCATGAGCAGAGAGACAGAGGGGTGTAAAATGAGGGTAGAAGCAATAGGTAGCAAGGTGAAAAGTAAAAGTGGCAGGCAGAAAAATCCAGCGCAAAAATCAAAAAGGGCCACTTTTCAACATAATTGTATAAGGGGCAAGAGTGTTGTAAAAACAAGCCTGAAGGCTTTGTGTCTCAATGCAAGAAGCATTCGTAATAAGTTGGATGAGTTGAATGTGCAGATAGTTATTAATAAATATGATATAGTTGGGATCACGGAGACATGGCTCCAGGGTGACCAAGGCTGGGAGCTGAATATCCAGGGATATTCAATATTCAGGAGGGATAGACAGAAAGGAAAAGGAGCTGGAGTAGCGTTGCTGGTTAGAGAGGAGATTAACGCAATAGTAAGGAAGGACATTAGCTTGGAGGATGTGGAATCGATATGGGTAGAGCTGCGAAACTCTAAGGGACAAAAACGCTAGTGGGAGTTGTGTACAGGCTACCTAACAGTAGGAGTGGAGTTGGGGATGGCATCAAACAGGAAATTAGAAATGCGTGCAACAAAGGTAAAACAGTAATAATGGGTGACTTCAATCTACATATAGATTGGGTGAATCAAATTGGCTGTGGTGCTGAGGAAGAGGATTTCTTAGAATGTATGCGGGAAAGTTTTCTAAACCAACATGTAGAGGAACTAACGAGAGAGCAGGCTATTTTAAACTGGGTATTGAGTAATGAGGAAGGGTTAGTTAGCAGTCTTGTTGTGCGTGGCCCCTTGGGCAAGAGTGACCATAATATGGTTGAGTTCTACATTAGGATGGAGAGTGAAATTGTTAATTCAGAAACAAAGGTTCTGAACTTAAAGAAAGGTAACTTTGAGGGTATGAGACGTGAATTGGCCAAGATAGACTAGCAAGTGATTCTTAAAGGGTTGACGGTGGATATGCAATGGAAGGCATTTAAAGACTGCATGGATGAACCACAACAATTGTTCATCCCAGTTTGGCAAAAGAATAAATCAGGGAAGGTAGTGCATCCGTGGATAACAAGGGAATTCAGGGATAGTATCAAAACAAAAGATGAAGCATACAAATTAGCCAGAAAAAGCACCCTACCAGAGGATTGGGAGAAATACAGAGTCCAGCAGAGGAGGACAAAGGGCTTAATTAGGAAAGGGAAAATAGATTATGAAAGAAAACTGGCCGGGAACATAAAAACTGACTGTAAACATTTTTATAGATTATGTGTAGAGAAAAAGGTTAGTTAAAACAAATGTAGGTCCCTTGCAGTCAGAAACTGGGGAATTGATCATGGGGAACAAGGACATGGCAGACCAATTGAATAACTACTTTGGTTCTGTCTTCACTAAGGAAGACGTAAATAATCTGCCAGAAATAGCAGGGGACCTGGGGTCAAATGAGATGGAGGAACTGAGTGAACTGGTTAGCCGGGAAGTGGTGTTAGGTAAATTGAATGGATTAAAGGCTGATGAATCCCCAGGGCCATATAGGCTGCATCCCAGAGTACTTAAGGAAGTAGCCCCAGAAATAGTGGATGCATTAGTGATAATTTTTCAAAACTCTTTAGATTCTGGAGTAGTTCCTGAGGATTGGAAGGTAGCTAAAGTAACCCCACTTTTTCAAAAGGGAGGGAGGGAGAAAATGGGGAATTACAGACCAGTTAGTCTAACATCGGTAGTGGGGAAACTGCTAGAGTCAGTTATTAAAGATGGGATAGCAGCGCATTTGGAAAGTGGTGAAATCATTGGACAAAGTCAGCATTGATTTACGAAAGGTAAATCATGTCTCACGAATCTTATAGAATTTTTCGAGGATGTAACTAGTAGAGTGGATAAGGGAGAACCTGTGGATATGTTATATCTGGACTTTCAGAAGGCTTTCCACGAGGTCCCACATAAGAGATTAGTATACAAACTTAAAGCACATGGTATTTGGGGTTCAGTATTGATGTGGATAGAGAACTGACTGGCAGACAGGAAGCAAAGAGTAGGAGTAAACGGGTCATTTTCAGAATGGCAGGCAATGACTAGTGGGGTACCGCAAGGCTCAGTGCTGGGACCCCAGCTTTTCAGAATATATATTAATGATCTGGATGGTGGAATTGAATGCAACATCTCCAAGTTTGCGGATGACATGAAGCTGGGGGGGCAGTGTTAGCTGTGAGGAGAATGCTAGGAGGTTGCAAGGTGACTTGGATAGGGGGTTACACAAAAAGCTGGAGAAACTCAGCGGGTGCAGCAGCATCTAAGGAGCGAAGGAGATAGACGACGTTTCGGGTCGAGACCCTTCTTCAGGAGCATGTTAGGAGGCTGCAAGGTGACTTGGATAGTTTGGGTGAGTGGGCAAATGCATGGCAGATGCAGTATAATGTGGATAAATGTGAGGTTATCCACGTTGGTGGCAAAAACAGGAAAGTAGACTATTATCTGAATGGTAGCCGATTAGGAAAAGGAAGATGCAACGAGACCTGGGTGTCATGGTACACCAGTCATTGATAGTAGGCATGCAGGTGCAGCAGGCAGTGAAGAAAGCGAATGGTATGTTAGCAATCATAGCAAAAGGATTTGAGTATAAGAGCAGGGAGGTTCGACTGCAGTTGTATATGGTCTAAGGCCACACCTGGACTATTGCGTACAGTTTTGGTCTCCTAATCTGAGGAAAGACATTCTTGCCGTAGAGGGAGTACAGAGAAGGTTCACCGGACTGATTCCTGGGATGGCAGGACTTTCATGTGAAGAAAGACTGGATAGACTCGGCTTGTACATGCTAGAATTTAGAAGATTGAGGGGGGATCTTATAGAGACTTACAAAATTCTTAAGGGGTTGGACAGGCTAGATGCAGGAAGATTGTTCCCGATGTTGGGGAAGTCCAGAACAAGGGATCACAGTTTAAGGACAAGGGGGAAGTCTTTTAGGACCGAGATGGGAAAATGATTTTTCACACAGAGAGTGGTGAATCTGTGGAATTCTCTGCCACAGAAGGTAGTTGAGGCCAGTTCTTTGGGTATATTTAAGAGGGAGTTAGATGTGGCCCTTGTGGCTAAAGGGATCAGGGGGTATGGAGAGAAGGCAGTAACAGGATACTGAGTTGGATGATCAGCCATGATCATATTGAATGGCGTGCAGGCTCGAAGGGCCGAATGGCCTACTCCTGCACCTATTTTCTATGTATGAAAAGAGTGTACCCTTTCCCACCCCAACCAACACTTCACCCAATTACTCATTTTTAACCAGTCCCTGCAAAGATGTACTGTCTCTGCCTGCTTCAAAGTCTCCACTATTGTCCCTGTACCCAAAAAGGCAAGGATTACTGGTCTTGATGATTACAGGCTTGTTGCACTGACCTCTGTAATTATGAAGACCGTTGAAAGGCTTGTGCTGGCCAAGCTGAAAAATATCACAATCCCTCTGCTGGACCCTCTGCAGTTTGCATATTGGGCCAATAGATCTGTGGATGATGCAGTCAATCTGCTCCTGCACTTCATCCTCCATCACCTAGACCGCCAGGGGACCTATGCGAGGATTTTGTTTGTTGATTTTAGCTCTGCATTCAACACCATTGTGCCAGAGCTACTGCGCTCCAAACCTTGAGTTGACTGTGCCTGAACCCATCTGTCGGTGGATCACCAGCTTTCTGACAGACAGGAAGCAGCATGTGAGACGGGAAAGCATATCTCGGACCCCCAAGCGCTCAGCATAGGAGCACCGCAAGATGCATACTCTCCCCTCTCCACACCAATGACTGCACCTCCACAGACACCTCTGTCAAGCTTCTCAAGTTTGCGGATGACACAACCCTGATTGGACTGATCCAGGATGGGGATCTCTGTACTCTTTTCAGTTTGACATCTTTCCTATAACATGATCCCCAGAACTGAACACAATATTCTAAATGCGGTCTAACTAACGTCTTATACAATAGAATGCTATAACAAAACACAAAATGCTAGAAGAACTCACGGGTCAGGCAGCATCTGTGGAGGGAATGACCAAGCAGCATTTTGGGTCGGGATCCTTATTCAGACTGATTGGAGTTATGGGGAGAAAAGCAAGGTGGAGGGCGAGGTAAAGCTCGTCAAGTCAAGTCTATTTGTCACATACACATACAAGATGTGCAGTGAAATAAAAGTGGCAATGCCTGCGGATTGTGCAAAAACAACAGAACAGAATAGAACAGAACCAGTATTTACATTTTAGAAAAAACAATAAAAAAGACACAACACAACAGTAAATTTGTAAATTGGTCCCTGGTGCGATAAGTGTTTACAGTCCTGATGGCCTGTGAGAAGAAACTCCATCTCATCCTCTCTGTTTTCCCAGCGTGACAGCGGAGGAGCTTGCCTGATCGTAACAGTAAATGGATACAGGTGAGGTGAGGGGGGGAGAAATGGGACAAACAACATGTTCACTACGACAGATTATTGAGAAAGGAAGGGGGTGGGATGATCAAGAGGTGCGAAAACCAGAAAAAGTTTCTGGTTTTCGCAAGGGTGGCAAGAGCGTGGGAACTCCGCGGAACTGCAGGTCAGCAAGTGAAGGGACTGAAAGGAGGTGGAGATAATGACAAGTATGAACAAAAAGGTGACGTGTGGACAGATAAATGAAAATGGTGAGATTGATGGGATGAGGTGTGTTTATTTCACTACAAGGAGTATTATGGCTGACTTGGCCTGGGTCAGTGCTTGGAACTATGATGTGACCGTTACAGAGGCTAGGTTGTGAGATGGAAAGGGACAGTAGCTCATAATCCTAGAGTTTCAATGTTTCAGTCATGAGCGAGAGAAATAGAGGTAAAAGCGGTGGTGGAGTTCCATTACTAATCGAAGAAAATGTCACGGCTGCACTCAGAGAGGACATATTGGAGGATTAACCCACTGAGGTAGAGCTCAAAAATAAAAGCTGCAATCACTATGATAGGATTACACTATAGATCTCCCAATAAGCAGTGGGAGATAGAGGAACAGATCTGAAGTAATATGATGGAAAGATGTAAAAGCAACAGGGATCTGCAGTCTGAGGAAGGGTACCAACCCAAAATGTTCTCCAGAGATGCTGCCTGAGTTACTCCAGCACTTTGTGGCCTTGTTTGTCTTGTGGGTGACTTTAATTTCACCAATATGGACTGGAACTATCTAAATGCAAAAAGCTTAGCCGTGGCAGAATTTGTTGGGTTTATCAAAAAGGGTTTCTAGAAACAGCACTGTAAATGGATAATCCTTCAAGAGGTAGGACCATACCGCACCTTGTACTGTGAAACAAGCATGACCATGCAACTGGTGCTTCAGTGAGAGACCATTTTGGGAACTGTGATGAAGAATGATCCTAGCCTGAAACATTGTTCCTGCTGCGGTATTGTGTATATTTTCATTAGGTTTTAAGATAGTTATGCATAACTATAAGACTGGAGCATGTGGGAACATACTAAATTGGGGAGGGCAAATTACAACATTATTAGGCAGGAGCTAGGGAGAGTAGATTGGGAGTAGCTGTTATTGTGTAAGTCCACCTCAGATGTGTGAGAATTCTTTAACGTCCAAATGATCAAAGTTCAGGACCTGCATGTTCCACGATGGAGAGGGACAAGGATGGTATGGTGAAAAAACCTTGGATGATGAGAGGTTGTAAATTTGGTCCAAAAAAACCAAGAAGCATACGTGAGGTTGAGGAAAATGAAATCACACAAGGCTTTTGCGGAATATAAAAAAGTTGGAAGGAACTCACAGACAGGGCCAAATTTGGCATTACAGCGCCAAATGTCCTTGGCAGGTAAGATTAAAGAGCATCCTAAAGCACTTTTTACAAAGATTTAAATAAAGAGGGAAAGTAGAGTGAGGGTGGGATTAGTCAACTTTATTTATTCTTTTTTTTTTTTTTTAAATATTTTTATTAGAAGCCATGTACAGCAGTATAAACCACGACATATGACAAAATACATTTCATGTACAACTTCTATTTTAAATTTAACAAGACAGAGGTAAAACAAGAGAGAAAGAATGAGAAAAAGAAAGAGTGAAGGAAGTAGTGATGTGTAAACCCCTGGACTACTGTGCAGTCCAGGGGTGAAAATGTGATAGCTTATAGAAAAATAAAGACAAAAACCCATAAAATAATAAAAAAGAAAAAAAAGAAAAGAGAAAAGAAAAAGGAAGAGAAAAAAAAGGGACCCTTATGTGTGGATATACCTGCTTCATATTTCACCACACCCATCACCCAGTTCATGAATCGGTTTATTTCCAGAGTTGAGTTGCACCAGGATTAGTCAACTTTAAAGGAGGGAATTTATGCTTGGACACAAAGGATATAGGTGAGGTGCTAAACGAGAATTTTGCAGCAGTATTCACCAAGGAGAAGGACATGGAGGATAGTGACATCAATGTGGGATATACAAATATTCTAGGGCATTTTGAGATCAAGCAGGAAATGATAATGGGTCTCTTGAAGAACATGAAGATGGATAAGTCCTCGGGACTTGACCGGATCTGGACATTGAAAGAAGCAAGAGAGGAGATCACTGTGGCTCGAAGAAGATCTTCATCGCCTATCCAGTTATAAGGCAAGATCCCGAAGGATTGGAGAATAGCCATTGTTGTTCCTTTTTAAAAAGGGAAATGGGGATAATCCGAGAAATTATAGACAGGTGAGCCTCACGTCATTGATAGAGAAGCTACTACCTGTAGGAAAACGTTCCACATTCTAGCCTCATTTTGATTATGGAATCTTTATTTCTTGGAAATGGATTCCTCGTCTACCTATATGATTCTCGTATTGTCATCCTTTAAAATTCTGCAATCATTTTAGTCTTCTATTAGGTCACACTTCTGCTTATCTTTTCTAGAAGAGTCAGAGCGTGCTGTGTTTCCCCGTAAGGCCAGGTGCATCCTCTCAGTCCTAAGGGGTGCATCCCCATAGCTTGCTCTGTTAAATGCATACTCTCTGTTCAAGCTCCAGATGAAAATCAGTGTGTTGGTCTGTTAGAAGAAAAATAACCCACTGACACTAATTTGAGAGGCAGTTAGGATTCCTGGACAATATGTATCTCTCGAATCAAGATCACTGAAAACAGGTCATTGCTGTTTGAGAGAGCTTCTCGCAAACAAACTAACTGCAGTCTTTCCTTTATTGTTACAACAGTAATTACACTTCTAAAATGACTTCATTGACTCTGAAGGCTCTTTGGGAAGCCAGGGTTGTAAAAATTATCAGACAAATGCTTTTACATTACCCATGCCCATATTATGCAAGTGAGATTGACCTGCAGTGGAAAAAACCCTTTTGATTACTATTCGGAATATACAACAAGAGCCGCCTATGGGTTTGCAATTTCTGAACAGATTTCTGTCTCACTGCCTCCCCCCCCTCTCCCCCCCCCCCCCCCCCCCCCCCCACCCATAGTCTAGCGATGCAGCCTCCAGTTGCAATAAGGCCCAATGCAAGGTTGAGGAATAGCGCCACATGTTCTGTCTGGGCACATTGCAGCCTTTTGGAAATTTTATACTGTAAATTCAGGTAACTTCACTTCCTTCTGTATCATTTGTCCATCTATGATGTTGCCTCAGCTCGTTTCTTGTTTTTGTTTCCTCTGGGCCAGGAAGACATGCGGAGTCTGACCAGTGACTACTCTGCATTCCTCACCTCCCACACTCTTTTCTCCATGTTTTCTTTCTCTCTAACTGCTCCCAGTCACTCATTGTTCAGGTCAACTTGTTTACAGCTCATCCCCATGGTCACCAGTTTTACCCTATAAGACCAGTCCCTCCTTCCCTGCATTCCAAGCAGTTTTAATGAGCTTATGTCTCCTCCCCAGTTCTGGCGAAGAGACTTCAACCTGAAATATGAACTCTGTTTCTCTTTTTGCCGTTTATGACCTGACCTGCAAGTATTTTGAACATTTTCAATTTTAATTTTAAATTTCCAGCATCAGTGTTGTTTCTCTTTTTGCCGTTTATGACCTGACCTGCAAGTATTTTTGAACATTTTCAATTTTATTTTAAATTTCCAGCATCAGTGTTGTTTTTTTAAATTCTAAGTTATACTAGACCAAGTGGGGACCCATTGGGTCCTGTCCCCTCAACGCACGGTTGTGGGTGGGGTGGCCTGCGGCGTCATACACACACTAACCACCCCCCCCCCCCCCCCCACCACACATACACTAAACACACCCCACACACACACACTAACCCCTTGATATTATATTATTATTAATCCGCTCCTTTAATCCCGCCCTATCCACTCACACATAGCCCCAAACCCGCAGGCGCGTCACGAGAGGGAGAGGGAGGGGGGTAGACAGAGAGAGGGGCAGAGCTAGAGAGGGGGCAGAAACCGAGAGAGAGGGGCAGAGACAGAGGGAGATGGACATAGAGGCAGAAAGAGAGAGGGTCAGAGATAGAGAGGGGCAGAGACAGAGAGAGGGAGGGGAGAGAGGCCAGTCGATAGGAAGGGGGTGAAGAGGGGGGGTAGAGGGAGGTGGGGGGAGAGGAGGGGGAGAGAGGGAGGGGGGGGAGAGGCCGGGGGGGGGGGAGAGGAGGGGGGATGAGGAGAGGAGGGGGGAGAGAGGTCGGGGGAGGGGAGAGAGGCCGGGGGGGGGGGCGAGAGAGGCCGGGAGGCGGGGTGGGGGACGAGAGAGGCCAGGGGGGACGAGAGAGGCCAGGGGGGGGTGGGGGGGCGAGAGAGGTTGGGGGGGGTGGGACAGAGAGTCCGGGGATGACAGAGAGAGGCCGGGGGGGGGGGGGGGGGGGTGGGGGGGAGAGGCAGGGCGGGGGAGAGAGTCTTCAGCTATGATGTTTGGTATTCTGTCCACAACCCGATTTCATCTCCGGCTGCGTCTTTTGAATAACAGGGGGAGGAGGGAGGGGTTGGGGGGGGTGACGTCACTCACAGTGCGAGGAAGACGGCATGCAGACCCATTGTGACATCACCAGCGAAAGGCAGTCGTTTTTAAATTCAAAGTTTTGTCATATTTTTGAACATTTTCAGTAA